>PITB01026619.1:0-21260 GCA_004024585.1 Paradoxurus hermaphroditus | reverse complement strand
CAGCCCCCCACCCCGTCACTTTCTGTCCCTGTGGCTAAGTTTGCGTTTCTTAGGATCTTGTGTAAACGGAATCCTTTAGCACGCGATCCCTTTATTCTCCTGTAACGAGCGTCTAAATTGCCATCGCTCGCGGGCTCCGTCTGGTCATCTATGTCTTTTCCAAGGACGCAGCCTTTCAACTTCCGCTTCACTTCCGGAACGCGGAGTGTCCGTCCTGCTCTTTCGCATCCTTATCCTACTATCAGACGCCGTCCGGAGCTCGCTCGCTCTCTCTCTCCAAACAGGAGCTCGTTCAGTTTTCAGAACAGCCCACGAGGAGGGGACTGTAGCACCACGCCCATTTTACAGATGTGCAAACCAAGGCTCGGGGCCCTTAGGTAAATCCCGCCCGAGATCAAGAGCCAGGATTTGAACGCAGGTCTGCCCCGAAGTCCTTGGCTTCAGCCCCCCTCCCTACGCCGCCCCCTCGGGGGTGTTCCCGTGACTCTCCAGGCTTCGCCGTCCTGTGCCAGACCCCTAAATGCCGCCCTGCCCCTGTGAGCCAAGAAGGGAAAGCGCCGAGGGCCGCTGGCCCAGCGTGCGGGGCCTCGGGGCGCTAGAGCGGTCGCCGGCGGCCGAGACCCACTTACGTTGTCGTGGCTGAGCATCACGCCCTTGGGACTGCCCGTGGTCCCGGACGTGTAGATGAGCACGGCGCATTGGTCGGCCCTCTGGCTCGCTATGACCTGGTCCAGCTGCGCTTCAGAGATGCTGTCGCCGAGCTCCATGAAATCGTTCCACTGCGGAGAGAAAGGACAGGCCCGAGATGGGGACCCCGGGGGTGAGGGCGACCCGCCACAGGCCAGGGGCCGCCCTCCCCAGCCAGGTCTTGTGCCATCAGCTTCTCCGAAGCGTCATTCCGGCGCGAGGGAAGGCCTCTTCGAAAAGCCCTACAGTGTTTGCTTCTCCCCCGCTTCCTGGCCCTGCGGCCGGGCCTGGACCTGTGACGGCAGCTGGTCCAATCACAGTGAAGGTCAGGGCTTTTGCTGGAAGCACTGGGGCAGGAATGAGTCATGGGACATGAATGAGTCAGGAGGTCAGGACGTAGCCCGGGAGCCGCCGAAGGTCACCAGGCGAGTAAACAGGAACTAGCCTTCTGAACCGAGGTGGCCAGACCCCAGAGCCTGTGCACTCAGCAGTCTTCAAATCCGATGCCGCGGACGGCACCGCCAACCTGTGCGAGCCGAGTCCCCATGCCTGCCGCAGCTCGCCAGGTCATGTGCGAGGGCGTCTGGTTTCAGCGCATCTAGCGGGTGGAGGCCCGGGGCGCTGCCCGGCACCCGGCAGTGCGCAGTTGGGCCCCACGACGAAGAATCATCCGCCCCGAAGGTCCGGAGCCAAGAGGTCGAGAGACCGTGCTGTAGGTGGTGTTGCTGACAAAGGAGGTGTTTTTTAAGGGACCCAGACCTCGGGTGCTGTTCCTGTGTTTGACTGCTGAAGTGTCTGTCATTCTGATTGGTTTTCTTCCTTAATTGGTTTTCTTCGCTGTCCCGGTCTTGCTGCGTGAGCTGCCGCGGGTCCTGGTTGGCCAGAAGGATCGTTGGCGCCTCTTGTCCGCCTTGCACGGAGGGCAACCCACATAAACTCCATGACGTCTTAGGACTTCTGATCCGAGTCATGGGTTCGAGGGACATTGGGAGCTTGTCTTGGCCGCTCACAAGCCCCCTCCCTGCCCTGGCTTCTGTGAGATAACTCAGCCGTCGCACCCCTCACCCCTGCTCTGGCTAGCCTGACGTCACTGGGTCCAGACAGGCTGCAAAGAGAGAGGGAGGGAGGCAGCAGGACCAGAGTGAGGACTAGGGACTTAGCCTCTAGGGCAGAGTTTAAGGAGATGCAAACAACACAATAAAACAAAAGGACCGCAGGCCTTTGGCAATCAGCGTAGGTAGTATTTTTATGCAATATTTTAAAAGTCATAACAACGTAAAAAAAAAAAAAAAAAAGAGGTCCATGATGGGCCCCTGGGTGGCTCAGACGGTTAAGCGTCCGACTTCGGCTCAGGTCATGATCTTACGGTTTGTAAGTTCGAGCCCCACATTGTAGGGAACTCACTTCAGATCCTCTGTCCCCACCCCCCCTGCTGCTTCCCTGCTCATATTCTCTCTCTCTCTCTCAAAAATAAATGTTAAAAAAATGTTCTTAAATCCATGATGAATGAAGTATCAAAAATTTAAATGGAGACCTTCTCCCAGAAGGCTGTGGCACAGCAGCGCAGCCCCGTGTGCAATGAGACGGCGGTTAATAACGGTGTTAGTGAAACTGTTACCGGTGACCTGGCACCGATTGAAGCGCGAAGTAAAATTACAACGAATTCTGATTTGGATATAAGGTAAATATTTAAACTCAGTCCTGTGAGTTTTCACACACCTAATTTTCAACGAAGCAGTATTTTTTCAATGACCTTAACACTCTGAAAAAAAATTAATAAAAAAAATGATCGTTGTTTTCTTAAGCCATCAGTTTGGGGGGAGATTTGCTTCACGGCAACAAATAACCAGAACAGACATCTTCCTGTCCACTGAGCCCTTGTGCCTGGAAGAAAAGAAAAAGCCCCCGGGGTGCCCTCTCCCTTCCCGGCCAGGCCCCTCCCACACTTACGGAGTACAGGTCATCACTGCTCTCCCTCACTGGCAGCTTGTACTGGACGATCGCTTTGAGGGTCTCCATCCTGCCCCGCGGAATCTGAAAGAAAGTTTCGTGTGGGCCTCGTGGCCCTGGGAGAGACCGAAGGTGGGCGCCCGTCGCAGGCAGTCTCCCACAGCTGCCCCAGGCTCCTTTCTTTCTCCCGCCCACCCCATACCGGGAACACTGCTCTTTGTCCCGACTGCCAGGACACGCCCTGGACTGCCGCGTTCCCTATGGTCCGTGTCAGTGGCGTCCAGCACTTACAGGCTGGTGGAGCCCGCAGCCTCCTGGGTTCTGCTGTGCACACAGAGCTGCGCCAGCCTGCCCCTAGGCGCCGGGCGGCCAGGATCCAGCTAACCTTCTGGCCGGAGTTGAAACCCTCTGTGAAGGTGACAGGGTCCTGGGAACCTTGAGGACTTTCTACCAACACCTAAGACTCTAAGGTTCAGTCGAGTTCGCCTGCAGGAAGGGGTGTGCCTCTGTGACATGACAAAAGTCCCTTCCAGCATCCAGTGTGGCGATTATAACCAAGTCCCCCGCATGGACTGAGAAAAAAGAAGACAGAAGCACTTATGACGGTCAGACGGGAGGTTTCCGGAGAGAAGGGGAACAGACCTCTAGAAGCTCGGAGCCGGCGGCGGCCGGGGATGCCTGAGGAGTGTGCGAAGGCTAAGGCGGCCACGGCAGGGACAGAGGGAGAGGCCTGGGGGCGGAGGCAGGAGAGGGTGGCGAGGGCCAGGGTGGCCACATGTGGAGGCACTGGCGAGGAGTCTGGAGTTTATTCTGAAGGAGGCAGGGAGAGTTGGAGGGCTGTAAGCCTTGAGTATCACCCAGAATGAAAGATTTCCAGATGGAAACCGAGCATCCGGTTTGGGACGAGCGTGTCAGAAGCCTGGCTTTGAATCTTGCGTGTGAAGGATACACGGTTTTTTTTAATGGTGGAGAAACCCAGATTGTAAGCCCCTCTCTTCACCCACCCCGCTGTTTGTTCTGCTCCGAACAAAACACACAGGGCATGACATGAGCATCCGGGACCACAGACGCATCACTGAAAGCACTTTCAGGGTTGACTCGGTGGCTCAGTCGGTTTAAGTGTCCAACTTCAGCTCAGGTCCTGATCTCACGGTCCGTGAGTTTGAGCCCTGTCTCAGGCTCTGTGCTGACGGCGTGGAAGCCTGGAGCCCGCTTTAGATTCTGTGTCTCCCTCTGTCTCTGCCCTTCCCTCACTCATTCTCTTTTTGTGTTTCTCTGTCTGTCACTCAAAAATAAACATTAAAAACATTTTTTTTTAAAAAAGAAGAAAGAAGCAACTTCAGAAAGCTCAAGGCTAGAGGGGGAGGTCTGCTCTCCCTGAACCAGGTCGGGAATTAGACATCTGAGGAGGCTCGGCTGCAGAGTGGTCTGTTTTACTGAGTCTAGCTGGATTTCATGAGTCTGGACAGTCTGCCCTAATTTCAGAGATGTTAAAATGTGGGCAGACGTGACTGGCAATGATTGGAGGATGCCGTTGACGGCGAGACACATCTCAACTCCAGAGACATTAGAAAGAGAAGCGTGGGGTCCAGAAATACGGTGTTGATGCCAGGGGGCCCTTGGGCTGCGTGGTGAATCTGGTTGCCTCGGCTCACCCTCCTGAGGCCTCCCCTTCCCATAGGATCCTCCTGCCAAAAGGTGGGTCGGGAAAGTGCAGCTCATTCAAACCCTGGTAACTGAGAAACTTCTACAACATCCATACGCAGATACTACACGGGAAAAAAAAAAGGGGGAGTTGGAGAGGAGCCAAATTTTGTACACAAAGAAAAGCCACCACAAAGCAAAGGAAAATTGCCACCCAACATGCCAACATAAAATTTAAAAGTAGATGCAGCTGGGAAGGACGAACACAAAGCAAACATACAAGCACCGAGGGGAGAGAGAGCCACACCAGAAAGAGGTGAACCAGGAAGTGGCAGAACTTCGGAAAGAACTAGAAGAGAAAGAAGCATTTCGGAAATGATGACAGTTATAAAAAATATAATTACAAGGGGTATGAGCCTCAAAATAATTCCACTTCTAAAAGAAAATAAACAGCAGACTGTACATAAACATATTTTGAAAATAGAAGTTCAGTAGGAAATAAAGTTAATATGAATCAGAAATTAGGTCTCCTCGGCTCCCCCCGCTCCCTCTAGTTACACCAAAGTAGCCTTAGTGAACCTGAGAATGGGGCCAGCCCCACCACCCCACCTATCATTTGCGTCCACCTGGGAGCCACGGGACATGTCCTCAGAGCCCCAGGGTCCCCTCGGGTGACTGGTGGACAGGGCTTGGGTTAAGGTTTTACCGAGAGGATTTTCTGTAACTGCAGGTCATTCTCAACCAGCAGGATGTTCACTTTGGCATGAGTGATGATGTACTGACAGGCGTCCGCAGAGTTGGTGGAATAAATCCCAACACAAAGGCCCCTGGGAAAAGAAAACACGTGTGTGTGCGTGTGCGCGCACACCCCCCCACACCTTAAAGTGCGAATGTCCTGGAAGGTGGGGGGAGGGGAAGGGTCTATACAGGCAAGTTCTGCGTTTGCAGCCTTGGCGCCAGCTCACCTCCCTCCACAAGTTAACCGTGATGAGAACAATAAGGAGGGTCATGGAAGCAGCAGCTCCTGTAAGGTCATTGTGACGGCAGGTCACGGAGCCCTCATGGTGTCTCACTTTATAGATGGACAAACGGAGGCTCAGGGCAGTGAGGTCACTTGTTCAGGGTCCCAAAAGGCAATAGATGCTAGAGGTTGGATTCGAACCCCTGCTCAGTCACCTGTTCCCTCCATCTTACTGTCTTTTGTTCTTGGTTTGGACAATTCTGTTTTAAACGTGCATTTCCCAGGGCGCCTGGGTGGCTCAGTCGGTTAAGCACCCTACTTAGGCTCAGGTCCTGATCTCATGGTCCGTGAGTTCGAGCCCCACGTCGGGCTCTGTGCTGACAGCTCAGAGCCTGGAGCTGCTTTGGATTCTGTGTCTCCGACTCTCTCTCTGCCCCTCCCCCACTAGTTCTCTCTCTTTCTCTCTTTCTCAAAAATAAAGATTAAACATTTACTACTCAGTTATAGAAGTGCCTTATGTATCCGAGGTGCTAGTCCTTTGTCACACTGGGTGGTGTGTCTGTCTCGCCTGCTAACCTGAAATCCCCGGTCACTCAGAGCGAGCCCATGGCTGCTAGGCCCAGAGTAGTGCCTCGCCCACAGTCAGAGTCCGCCGAGCCCATTGGGGATGTGTCTTACCCGGCTAAAATGGCGCCCAGAGAAGCAATAAACCACTCGACAGAGTTAAACCCCAGGATGCCGACTCCGTGGAAACGCTGCAGGCCCAGCTGAGAAGGCAAAAAACAGACAGACAAACAGAAGCACAAAGACCTTTTGTTTCCAAGTGGGATCTGCCCACTGGCATGTGTGAAAGCAGACTCCCCAGCCCAGTATGTGGTCCTATTGGGAAAAGTCAGTGTCGAGCCTAAAATCTGGGGTGTAATACTTTTGTGACTCTCGAGAGGTTGGTTCCCCTCCCTCTGCATCAGGCCCCGTTTATTTATTCTTTTTCGTCTATATTTTACTTTTTATTACGGTAAGCCATATACAGCGTGAATGTACATCTTAACCAGTTTTTGGTGCACGGCTCAGGGGCATCAAGCACACTTGGTCTGTCGTGCAGCCTTTCCCACTATGCAGTCTCCAGAACTTTCCATCTCCCCAGACTGAGACTCTGTCCCCATGAAACACAGACTTCCGGCCCCCTGCCCCACCCCCGTCTCCCACCGTCTACTCTCTGTCTGTGGACGGGACTCCTCTAGGGACCCCCCCCCCCGTGAGTGGGGTCACGCGGGACGGGCCCTTCCGCGTCTGGCTTCTCTCACCGCGCACAGTGTCCTCCGGGACCGTCCGTGTTGTAGCAGGTGTCAGGCTGTCCTTCCGTTTTTAGACCGAATAGTAATTTATCGTACAGACGGACCGCACTGTATCTGATCCATTCACCCGCCAGTGGGCCCTTGATTGCCTCCACAGTTTAGCTGCTGCGAACACTGCGTCCAGATATCTACTTGAACCCTTGCTTTGAATTCTTTGGGGAATCGCTGGGTCATCTGGTGAGCCCATGTTTAATTTTTTGAGGAACCGCCCAGCGTCTTCCTTAAGAGCCGCACCGCCGTCCGTTCCCAGCAGCCACGCACGAGGGTGCTGCTTTCTCCACATCCTCACTGACACCTGCATTTTGTCTTTTTTTTTTTTTAAATAGCCATCTTAATGGGTGTGAATTTATTTTTATTTGTAACGACAAAAGTACTCACAGAACGATAGCCTATAGTGGTGATAAGTTGCACTTTTAAAAGTGTAGGCTTGATCTGAGTGGGCTTGGGGATGAACTAGGAAGCCTCTCCCCGCTTAGGGGAGGCCCGGGTTTTGTGGCACCCCAGATTTTAGGCTCAGCACTGGCTTTTCCCACTGCGACTCCGTGGAGTTTTGGAAAACTAACTTCGTTGGCTCTTTTATTTACTTATTTATTTTTAATGTTTGTTTATTTTTGAGAGCGAGAGAGAGTGCAAATGAGGGAAGGGCAGAGAGGGAGGGAGACACAGAACCCAAAGCAGGCTCCAGGCTCTGAGCTGTCAGCACAGAGCCCAATACGGGGCTCACATCCACGAACTGTGAGACCGTGACCTGAATGGAAGTCGGATGCTCAACAGACTGAGCCCCCCAGACACCCCATTGTGGGCTCTTTTAGTCCTATGGGGGCAAGGCTGGCAATGACCCACTATTCTTGGGGACGTTGTAAGCGTCTGAAAGGCGTCTGCCTGCCGATGCTTCAGAATGTGACGCCAAGTCTTTCAGCTCGGTAACAAATAGGCTGTCTTCTCTGTAGGTAGGGAGTCTCGTGGAGACAAACTGGTTTATTACTGATCGGACCCCCGAGGAGTAGGAGAGAAGGGATCTTTGAGCCCCAGATCTAAGGGCCTAGCTAAGGAGGACCGTCTTTCAGGAGAGGTGAACTAATCACAGCGCTGTGGCGAGGCAGCCGGGCAAACTCGGTGCCAACAGATGGCACTCAGTGGTGACCTGTGATAACCTCTCAGTGAAAGCACCTGGGTGTCAGCGGAGAGGAGAGGGGAACCCAGGTCTGGGTCCGAATGCGATAGCGGTTCCTAGACGTCAGAACCGCCGGGCGTTCCCTTTTACGTAGGAGACCCCTGTCCTGTTATCTACCGGGCAGAACATCATCGCAGACTTCGCAGCTTAAAGCCACACACATTTACTGCCTCAGTTCCCACAGGTCAGGAGTCTGGGCGCAGCGTAACCGGGCCCTCTGCTCCGGACCTCCTGCGGCTGCAGCTAAGGCACCGGGGGACCGCGGTCTCCTCCGAGGCCTGAGGATCCTCCTCCACACTCGCAGGTGGTTTGCAGTGTCTGTTTCCTTGGGGTTAAGGGACGGAGGTCCTGTTTTCTCGCCGGCAGCTGGGGACTGCGTTCCCAGAGGCCGCCGGCCATGCCCCGCCACGCGGCCCTGCCACAGCACGGCAGCTTGCGTCCTCTCAGCCGGCGGAAGCATCTTTCTTTCAATGGTTGTCCTGATCAGGCCAGACTCACCCTGAGCATTTACCGTTTTGGTGAACTCCACATCACCCGATCAGGGAGCCCGATTCCACTTGCAAAATCTCTTCGCCTTTGCCACCACGGAAGGAAAACCTCCTCCTAGTCACAAGCTCCGTGCACACTCAAGGGGAGGCGTCTGTAGCGACCAGGGATTGGGACTCTCGGGGGTAATTGTAGAATTCTGCCTCACGTGCCTATCAAAGTAGCCAGTGTGGACACTTTATAAGGCGATGCTGGCAAGAGCAGCAGGGAGGCAGATTCTCGCACCCTGTGGGCGGGCACACAGCGGCACTGTCGCCGTAAGTATTCATTGTACAAAGAAGCTTCTCCGTGGCTCCGTACATGGTGGCAAAGCGTGGAGACACCGTGAACGCCCACCAGTAGGGAGCTGGTTATGCCAATATCGCTACATCCATATTTGCATATTTTGTTGAAAGATACGGAATTTTATTTTATTTTTTGGTAGCAAATCAATGCAGAAGGATCTCAGAGTGTGGCAGCCGCCCTCCAAGATGGCCCCCTCCTGGAGTTTGTGTTCTCGTGGGATCCCCTCCCGCATGCTGGGCCGTGTGACCAGCAGAGTGTGGGAAAAGGGATAGTGTGTCACTACTGAGGTTAGGTTTTAGAAGGTATCATGGTTCCCTTCCTGTTCACGCTTTTTTGGGTCACTCATTCTGGAGGAAGCTGGAACCGAGGCCCCTTGCCGATAGCCAGCCGTGTGAGCAAGCCTACAGGTGGACCCTCCAGCCTCAGTCAAGCCTTTAGATGACAGCTTGACTACAATCACGAGAGACTCTGAAACTAAATTTGGGGGTAACTCGTTACGAAGCGGTAGCTAACACATAGAGATTTAAAAAAAAAAGCAAGATTCAGAATTGTGCCCACAGTAGGCTACCACTTACGTAAAACTTTGCGCGTAGAGAACTTTTATAATATATACATATAATTTTTTCCCCAAAAGGATTTCTGGAAACTGGCAACGGTGGCTGTCTCTGTAAGGGATGGGTCAAGGAGTAAAGGGAAAATTCTCACCGGTTAAGCTTCGTATCTTATGGCGCCTCATGCGTTTTATACCGTGTGTACGTGTATGTAGAATGAATGATCGACTGAATGATGAGTGAACGAATTTACCTTGATCAGGGCTCTCGCAGCCTTCCGACAGGCCTCGTAGTACTGGTTGAAATTCAGAGTTTCCCACTGTTCGCTGTTCTTTGTCGCGAGGGCTGGGTAAGCGCCAAACCGGCTGACTGATTCCCGAAACAGTTCGGGGATGGTCATTGGGGTCTCATGGCCTGCCCCGTGCTTCGATAGCCTCAGAAGGATTCCTCCGTCCGGATGAGTGGTCCACAGCCCAGGAGTAGCTGCAAACAGTCACCAAGGTTGGGTGGCAGATGTGTTTATTCATTTAATAACTTCGGGGGACGAGTGTCCTTTTCGGACCCGAAGTACTGAGTGTCGAATTAATCCCAGTCCTCAGGCGAAGTCACGTGGCCAACGCCAGTCCACTCATGCTTGCTTTCTTATTTTTCCTTCCCCCTCTCAACACTTTATTATGAAAATGTCACGCATACAAGAAAGGTGGCAGGACCGTGTAGCCAACGCCCTCTTACTCACCACGTGGATTCCACAACCGCCGGCATTCACTGTACCATCACGTCCCTGTCCAGCCAGCCCTCTGTATCCACCCATCACTCTGTCTTATTTTTGATGCATTTCAAAGTCAGCTGCACCCATCCATCCATTTCATCCTCAAACCCTTTTAACATGTGAATCATTCACTAGAGTTCCATATTATTTTTAGGTTTGTTTTTTTTTTTAAGGTGAAATTTACATGCAGTAGACTACGTATGCTTTGGTCAGGGGAATGTGAGAAGTGGTGGTCGCGGTTACCCCCAGGAGGAAGGCTTAAGACCCAGTGGGTGGATCGTCCGACCCCATTCTCCTGCCACAGAATAATAGTGGGCGCTCAAGTCAGGGCAGAGCCGTCATGCCAGACCCATAACGCCAGCCAGAAACAAGCGTGTGTTGTGTTAAGCTGTTGAGGTTTGGGGTCAGATGTCACAGCGGCCTCACCCAGGCCACCCTGACACCACCGCTTGTGTGCAGCTGGCAAAGGGGCCGACCCCAAACTAGTTTGTTTCCCTCGTTAAGGGTGTGAAGTAGTTGAACCCTAGAAAGAACAGAAGGTTTCCTCTGGAGAGGGCGGGTGTGCGTGTGTTGTTCATCACCCCCCCCATCCAGGAGAGAGAAGATTCTAGAAACCCTCTAGGAGAACTGACTTGGTGACTCTTGACTTTATTCCACTGAAACTCGTCCACTGGAGAGGTGGTAGCCAAAGATGGCAGCGCGGACAGCGGGGTTGGGAGAAAACCGCACGTCCACCTGGGGCGGGACACGGTCTTTCTCCTCGGTGGACGTGGGCCCCACCGGCAGGCTCCCAAAGGCCTGGGAGCCAGTAGCAGGAGCCTGGGGAGACGCGCTCAGAGGCGGCCGCCAAGAGCACGAGCTGTGTGTCAGTCAGCTGGGGCTGCCGTGACGAGGAGCCCCAGACTGAGCGGCTGAAACAGCAGCCATCTGTCCTCTCCGTTCCGGACATAAATACGAGACCAGGGTGCGGGCACAGTCCGCTCCTTCCGAGACCGTGGTGGAGACTCCGTTCCATGCCTTTCTCCTAGTTTCTGGCGATTTGCTGGCCATCTCGGGAGTTCTTGGCTTACAGAAGCATCAGCCCCATCTCTGCCCTCAGCGTTCTCCCTGTGCACATCTGTGCCCAACTTGTCCCTTTTCATACGGACACCGGTCATACTGGGTTAGGACCCCCGCAGATGACCTCATGTTAACTAATTACATCTGCAATGACCCTATTTCCAGATAAGGCACGTTCTGTGCTGTTGCGTGTTAGGATTGCAACATAAGAATTTCGGGGTGTGTCTTAGTTTGTTTGACTGCTATAGCAAAATACGACACACTGGGTGTCGTATAAACAACAGGCATTTATTTCTCATGGTTCTGGAAGCCAGGAAGTCAGAGATCAAGGCGCTAGCAGACTCAGTGTCTGGTGAGAACCTGCTTTCTGGTTTGTAGTGTCTTCTCACTGTGTGCTCACCTGGCAGGGGTAAGGGCACCGATGCGGTTAGCGTGGGCTTCACCCTCATGTCCTGATCCTCTCTCAAAGCTCCACCTCCTAGTGCAATCACGTTGGGGTTAAGTTTCAACACACAAGTTTTCTATAGAGGGATACAAATATTCAGCCCGTAACAGGGGGACACAATTCAACCCATGACAGCCTACGTCAAGTCAAGGGCAGGCTAGTTCACGGAGGCTCCCCCTCACCAAACTGCCCACCCCCAAGGAGAAGTAGCAGTAGGAGGCACAGCAGCTTACAGTGGGCAACGGAGAGCATCGCCGAGGACATGAGAGAGGAGCTTGTCAGGCCTTCCCGCCCCCACTGCCCCAGCATCCAGGCTGAAGCCTGCGGGGGGAGCTTTAAATAGGACGAAATCGTGGAAGGGTGTCACCCGGATACTGGTTGGGGACAGTTTAATGACTGTATTGGGTCGAGTGAGGTTCCCCCCAGATTCATGTACAGAATCTCAGAATACGACCCGATTTGGAAATAAGGCCTTGGCAGGTGGAATCCGCTGAGGGTCCCAAGATAAAGTCATCCTGGGTGTAGGGTTGGCCCTAAATCCAGGGCCTGTGTCCTTCTAAGCAGAGGAGAGGACACCGAGAAGGCCACAAAATGCCAGAGGCAGAGGCTGCGGGAAGGAACGCCGGGGATTGCCAGCAGCCGCCAGAAGCCCCGAGAGCCTGGAACAGACGCTCCATCGCAGCCCCAGCCAGAGCCAAGCAGCCGACGCCTTGATCTCAGACCCGCAGCCACTAGAACCGCGGCAAAACGAGTTTCTGTGTCCAGCGCCTGGTCTGGGTGCCCTGGTACGGCACCCCTCGGGAGTGTGACGCAGTGACCAGAACGAGATTTCGAAGGCTATCGTCAGCTGAGAATGACTGTCAGAGTTGTCGTTCTTGCCAACATTTTGTGCCCTTGGAAGAGAGCAGCTGTGAAGGGTAACGAAGGCGCCGTGTCTCACGACGACGCTCCCTGAGCCTCATTCCGGCAGTGAGGCGGTTACGACGTAGTGGTGGAAGTCGCTACCCTACACCTGCGCTGTTCACGCATTTACTGTACGTGGATAATACAAGGGTCGATTTGTAGTATAATATATAATTACAGTATATCTGTACGATATTCTGTGTATGTCCTATATAAATATTGTTACATCTGCATTATATATATGTACAGTTACATCGGTACTGTATTGTATCTGCTCTCTGTAATTATGCCTGTACAGTATTATCGCGTCTGTACTATAATATTACTACATCTGCACTATACACACAACTGCATCTGGACTATTGTACTATATACATATATGTTTCTATCCATGTGTATTGTTATATCTGTACTCTATATATTATTATATCTTCACTATATATAATTATATATAAGCATATTATATATAAATAAATTATATTTATACTTATATAAATTTACTTTTTTATTTATATAAATAGTATAAATATATATTCGTACTTTTTGTTTATATAAATAATGCATATAAATAAATATATAATATATAATTATATATTTAAATATATATATACATGTAATTATATTTGCACTATGTATACATGGTTCCTGCGTACTTCACCCACGTGGCTCGCTGTCCTAACGGAGGTATTATTATCAGTGCCCTGTGGTACAAATGATACAAAAGCAAGCCACTCACCCACTGTCCCAGGACTGGCAGGGCTCTGCTCTGACCGAAGTGGCCCCGCCGTCAGCAGCATCCCTGTGCTGCCTGCCCTCCCCGTCAGGTGTAGGTAGCAGTGACCCACCCCTCCACCCCCTGTTTCAGGCACCTCAGCCAAGGTTAGGGGCCCCGGCAAGGATCAGCCGGGTCCTGACTCTCTGGGCCCCAGGCTCCTTTCTCAAAAGGCTTGGCTGAGTCAGGGTACCTTTCTTTCCCATGAGCACTCTCGCACGGCATACCTTTGGTTTTACTCATGTTCACTTCCGGCTCTTCAGTCTCCTCTTCATGAGCCATTGGGAGTTTAGCCCTTCCAGGTCCAGAGGGACCATTCTTCACAGCACTGCAAGGCACAAAGCAGGGGACTTAGCAGAACTGGCGAAGGGGCTGCAGGTCTGAAGCCGACTTCCATCCACTTGTCATGTCTGCCTGGAATCCTGGGAATAGATTAGTCATGCCTGTCCCGGGTGCAGGAAGGGGAGAGAGTGGTCTGTGTGCCAGATCCCAGAGCAGTTGTAAGCCCAGAGTGCATTCAGTCAGTGAGTTTCCAGAAGAGTCTCTGAAATGCCTAGAACAAAGGGACCAAGTCTATATGTGGTTTATGGGTAAGAAAACACTTTGAACCTGTCCACAGGAAAGAAACTTACAGAGTTGTGTTCTGGTGGGTTGCCTTAAAGAGAGTACAACGTGAAAGCCCAAAGGATGTAAAGGAGAAACGGCAAATCTTGCTACATATGCAGTTTCATTTCCCACATGGCAGAAGAATGGCATAAACAATCAAAAGATCAACAACACACAGAGAAAATAGGGGTAACACGTCTAACAGAAAAGCCTGAATTCCTTCATATGCGAAGAACTCCAGTGGACCGGTAAGAAAAAAATCCAAGCCCCAGTGCGAAGATGGGCAAAGGGCATAAACAGAAAGTTCCCTGAAAACAAATTTTACAGTGACTCCTTCAGTCACAAGAGAAATGCAATAGAAAATATTAAAATGGGATTCTCCCCTGTCAGATTAAACTCAAAAGGGGTTGAAAAGTATATTAGTGAAGACGTGGGAAAACAGACCCTTTCATCCGTTGTAAGACCGACACAGCCCCCGTGGAAGACATTGGTCAGTGGCCAGACTTCAGAGCACATGGTCGCTGACCCATCCTCGGAGGACAGTGGCGATTCTGGCGGTCAGAGCCCTTGCACGCTCATGAACTGGCCTGTCTGGCTCGAAGCCTTTCGTGTATGATGGGGTCAGCCACCACTCTTTACCCTTGTTTGATTTTCAATATGTCTATCCTTAAATCTATTAAGCAACATTCTTTTAAACCTTTACTTAACAAGAATTAAAAATTATTTTCCCGGACTAAATTATGTTCCCCAAAATTCATATGTTGAAATCCTAGCCCTTCACAGTGATTATGTTTGGAGATGGAAGCTTCAGGGAGGTAATTCAGGTTAGCTGAGATCCTGAGAGTGGGGCCCTGACCCAGTAGGGTTAGTGTCCTTAGAAGAGGAAAGGAAACCGGCTCTAGCTCTCGCTCTGCCGTGTGAGGACACAGCTAAGAGGCGGCTGTCTGCAAGCCACGGAGACGGTTGTCACCAGGAACTGGCCTTGCTAACACCTTGATCTTGGACTTCTGGCCTCCAGAAATGAGAGAAAATAAATTTCTGCCAAGCCACTCATTCTGCAGTATTTCTTTATGGCAGCCAAAGCAGACTAATACAGTTGCAAAAATATTTAGAAGATAGGAAAATATTAAGTGTTATTTAATGAACTTTCAAATTTAACGAATCAAAATTTCCCAAACATTTGAACATTGGCCACACACATTTCCTTAATCAGATTCCCCTTAAGCATGTAATTAAAATCACAAACCCAATATGTCATTTTGTTCCAGTCAAAGACGTCTGCAGACTTCATCAACTGTCCCCTTGGAGGCCAGAATTGCTGGCTGACATTGATTGAAAACGATGTGTCACCAGTTTCCATAAAAGAAAATTGTATTATCTCGTTGATGACAGACATTATACTCGATGCGAGAGTCAAGCAGCTCTGTATTCTAGATCTGCAGTTAACGTTCTACACGAACCAGGGACACGGCAGATGAGAACCTGACGATACATGGTCGGGCAAGTGTAGCCCCGTAGCCTGCACACGGTTCTAGACTAGCAGACACTGGCTTTGTATTTCAGTGAAAACAGGTAGCTAAAAAGGCACATTATAACATTAACTTTAGTGAGTCTCTGTGGCATTTGCACACACAGAGTACGTCAGTCAGTGGGACATAGCAAGTAGCCAAACAGACAATGTGGGTGAAGTCGTGAACATCCGTGTAAAGACATTCATAAAATGTGCCACAAAAGAAGAAACCAGGAGGCCCAAGGCCCTCCCGCAGTGAGGATCTGGCCCAGAACCTTGGGGTCACCCTTGATCCACCCTTGACTTCCTGCCCTTTGCCTCCATTGCTCTTTTCCTCATTCCATTCGTTCCCTCATTCCATCCATCCATCCATCCATCCATCCATCCATCCATCTTTCCATCCATCCATCCATCCATCCATCCACCCACCCATCATCTAACCACCTTCCCTTCCTCCCTCCCCTCCTTTGTTTCTCCCACCTCTCTTTTCTCCCTTCTCTGTTTCCCTTCTTCCTTGCTTGCTTCTGTCTCCTTCTGCTCTCCTCCCTCCCTCCCTCCCTATCCTCCTGCCGGCTTTCCCTTCCCTTGTCCCTCTCCTTCCCCCACATCTGGCCCATCGGCAAACTGTCAGCTCAGTCTTGCAAACAGGTCGCCACATGCTGCATGTGCTGTCCCTTATGCTCAAATTTTCATCCTGATCTTCATCCTAATCTTGTCCCTAATCTTCATCTATCATTCTCTCCCCAAACTCAGCCTCTGCTTATGAACCTTTTCTTCAGGGGAATATCCTCTGTTATATCAGGTTGGGATACACCCTACCCCCTCTTATTCCACCCTCTCTTTCCCTTTATTGCATAATCTAGCTTTGTAACTAGAGGTGTGTGTGTGTATGTGCACACGCATGTGTGACTGTCATATCTCTAACATGTAACACAGTGCTTGACACACGAAAGGGGTTCACTCAGTATTAGGGGAATGAGCATATATCTAAATATACTGATTCAGTAGACCTGTGGTTGTCAACCAGGAGCCGTTCTGGGCCCCTGGGGACCCTTGGCAGTGTCTCGAGACATTTTGGTAGTCACAAGTTGGGGGTGCTACTGGCCTCTAGTAGCAGAAGCCAAAGATGCTGCTCGATGCCCTGCCATGCCCAAAATAGCCCCTCACGACTAAGAACTGTCTGACCCCGAAGGTCAACAGCGCCAACATTGAGCAACCCTGGACGAGACAAGGCAGTTACAAGGTGCAGATGGTAAGCACAATTAGACTGTTTTCTATACATGAAAAATATGGGAGCCATACCTAGAGAAATTTCCCGGTGCTCCTGGGCTGAGAGGATCCTTGGTAAAACCAGCGTCCTGTTAAGACCAAGGCTCTGTTTAACACAAAACAGCAATGGCAATCACAGAAAGTAACAGATGGGTCTTTCCTGTGCACCGAGTACTGTTCCGAATGTTTTACACACATTAACTCATTTAATCTCCACAATAATCCTAGGAGGTAGGTACTATTATCTACTGTTATTCCCCATTTATAAATGGATCTACAACACAGCAAGGTTAGTTTGTGTATGGTCACAGCATAATTTTTTCTTCTTCATCGTGGGGGCTCTCATTCATTCATGAGCAGCTGGTACATGGAGATGGGTAGGATTCTTCCGTCAAGCTAAGGTCAAATCCAGCCACGTGTTAAAAGAATTTCAACCAGTTGAAGAATGTCTACTTGTTGAAGCATCAGAAAACAGGAAGTCAAGACAAGCCACTGACTGGGATAAGATATTTGCTCGGCTCATAGACCAAGAAAGAATTCCTATCCAGAACATGGAAAGAGCCCCTCTGGATTAACAGAGTATAGGTAAAAATTCCAGTAGGAGATGGGCGAAAACAGGAACAAGCAGTTCACAGAACAGAAAACATGAATGGGCTATAAACGCAGGACAAGGTAGTCAGGGAAATGAACATCAAAGCCACACTGAGATATCATTTCATTCCCAGTAGAAACAAAAATGCATCCAAATGCTGGAAAGAGAATGGGAGCTCTCCTCCACTGCTGGCGGGAGCTAAAGATGGCACGCCCAACTGGCAAAACTGGTGTTAACCATTAAAAGTGAACAGGTACACATCCCTGGCTTGGTGTTTTCACTCCCAGGTATATATAACCAAGAGGAACTCTTGCACATCTATCCCAGGAGACACGGACAACAATGTTCACAGCAGCAGTGTCCATAAGAACCCCACACTGGAAAAACCCACATGTCCATCAACAGGAGAATGAACATCTATCCATTACGTTATACCTCGCAGTGAAGAAAAATGCAGAAACATGTGCACAAACTTGGATGAATTTCCCAGCCATGATGCTGAAAAGAAGCAGGTTGCAGTATGATTCTATTTATATAAAGTTCACAAACAGGCAACATTAATTAATACTTTTTTAGTTGGTAAAACTGAGGGAGAGTTCTGTAGGCAATTCAAGATAGCGGTTACTGCTTTCAGGAGATGAAGGAACATAGCAAAAGGTAGGACACACAGAGGACTTCCAAGTTACTAGTAACATTTTATTCCATAAAGGGAAGTAGGTATACAGACGTTTATTGCTATTCATTAAATTTTCAGATACGTTTTTTGTGTTATTTTATATGCAAGATATTTCACAATTTTAAAAGGCCACACAGTCTTTATTATAGCTGCAAAAATTATTCAACATTAAACATCTGTCAACACGAGTTGCTGCATTTAAGGGACAAAGGGTGGAAAAACATCTGCTCAAGACAGAATTTGATGAAATGAACTATTTTTCGTGAAAGTCCTTAGCAAATAAGAAATGGAAGACATTTCCTTAACTCGACAAAGAATATCTAGCAGAAACATGCAATAAATATTATACTTAATAACAGCAGCAGAAGCACTGGAAGAGTTTCCAAGAAGGAAGGAAGAAGACAAAGATGCCAGCTGTCACTGCTGCTATTCAGCGTTGATCTGAAGGTTCTTAGCCAATGCAATAAGATAAGAAAAACAAATGAAGGGACTACAGACTGGGAACAGACAACATTGTCATTTTGCACCTAATACGATTGAGTACTAGACTATCCGATAAACCGAAAAGCGATTAGAAATAAAAATTTCTGTAAGGTTATCAATATTCAAAGATCAATAGCTTTTTTTGTACACCAGCAATCAATGAGAAAATGCAACACAGAAAACGATACTGAGAGTCTAGCCTAAGGTCAAAATGTCTGCCTGTGGTAAGACTAAGTCCTAGTGAACTATGCTGCTGAATGACAACCAGACACTGAATCCCAAAAGACCCCCCCACGCTCCTTTCCCATATCACTGTCACCTGCCACTTGTCATGAGTCCTGGCCATCACGACCCGTCTTGGGTTGCTGAAACATCCGGGCACTCAAAGAGTTTTCTTCTTCCACAAAGATGATAAACACATCGCCCCTCCTGGAAATCTGGACATGTGCTGCCGTTTCCAGCCCTCGTCACTGTCTGGGTCCAGCCAGGATGGTTGTGGTGACGAGAAGGAGGAAGGTGGTCAGTATTCCTCCCCAACAGCCTTCTACCTCATTCAGCCTTCTGGAACCTTCCGTCCCAGCTACCTCTTGTGACATCACTGGCTTCCCTGCTCCTCCCCCCTCCCCCCACCTCCACTTCTGGAAAAAACTGCTTCTGGGGCAGGAAGATTGCTGTTCTCTTTTCACTCATTCATTTCATTCATTGGTTCATGCGTGCCTATGTGCAGGTACCTCATTCCTGCAGTGGAATTTGTGGAATCGATACAGAGCCACAACGCTTATGTTGGGAGCAAAACCAGATGAAATCTGTTCAGGAAGATAGTCGGAAAACCTAGAATCATGCAAACGAATGCAAATTTAACAATAATGCAGAGAGACCCACAGTGTGTGGGTCTGACATGGGAAGGTCAAGAGAGGTTCCCTGAGTGGAGACAGAAAGAATCTCACCACTTCCTATTACGCTGCCCTACATTACGGATCTTTGGTCGGCCTCCGCTTCTCTATGTCTGTTTCCCTCATTGCTGCATCCCTGGCAGGGCACAGAGTAGGTGCGCAATACATAAAGATTTATCAACCAAATATTCTGCCTGCCAAGAGGAAGGGACGAGGAGGGTTCCAATGTCTCTGGAGCCTTCTGGATGGTTCAGGTCTGCCGCTGACCGGTGTTCAGAGTACTGTGGCAGCTGTGGCTGGGAGAGCCAGCGCCCACCAATATCCACTCGGCTGCTGCGTCTCTAGACCCCTCACCTAAACAGGTGTTTCCCAGGCCCCTTGTTGCTGCACGTGGTCGTCTGGCTAAATCCTGACCCATGGAATGTGGACAGAAGTGAAGGAGGGCACTTTGGGGTCATGCCTTTAATGGACGGGAGGCAGCATTCGTGGATGGGCCAATTCGCAGGGACAGAAAGTAGAACAGAGGTTGCAAGGGGCTGGGGACAGGGGAGATGGGGAATGACTGCTAATAGGTATAGAGCCTCCCCTTGGGGTGATGGAAATGTCTTGGAAATAGAGGTGGTGGCTGCATAACATTGTGAATGTACTAAATGCCACTGGGTTGTCCACTTTAAACTGGTTAATGGTTCATCTAATGTGAATTTTTCCTCAATTAAAATTTTTTTAATGTTTATTTTTGAGAGAGAGAGAGCGTGTACACGTGGGGGAGGGGCAGAGAGAGAGAGAGGGAGACACAGGATCCGAAGCAGGCTTGAACCCGTGAACCATGAGATCATAACCTGAGCCGAAGTCGGACACTTAACCAACTCGGCCACCCAGGTGTCCCCCTCAATTAAAAAATAATCTAATAAATAGGTTATTCTGACCTGGTGGCACTATTTAATACTCAGAATGCACTCCATTAGAACAACAAAAGGTCAGAGAGGCCAAGCCACTTGGCTGAGGTCACACAGGAAGCAAGTGGCAGAAGGGCAGAGGTCCTGCTCAGCCCTTTAACTCTGCTGTGTCCCAGCTCTTCACAGAACACCCGGACTCTCAGAGAGTCTTCGACTTGTGGTCCCCAGACCTGAGCAGTGCTTAATACTGCCTGGCAGCCGCACTGCCGTAGAACTGTCCCCAACTTTACTGATGGGAAAACAGAGAGGCTAGGAAATTTGCTCAGGGGCACACAGCTGGTCGGAGGCAGGGTGTTGGAGAATGCCAGTTCTAGACCCATGTCACTTCTCTGAGTTTCGCTCTGTCCTGGCTGACCTGGAAATTCTTCCCATAGTGTGTCCGGGCTCTCCTTCTGTCCGTGTCCTCCAGACAATTAGCGAGGACCTGCACAGCTCACAGCCCTCTGGTCCTGGCCCCGTCGGACTCTGTCTTTATTTACAACGTTGGCGGTTTGTTCGTTGTGGATTTGTGGCACTCCTGTTGATTTTTTAACATACTGCATTGAAGTCCCGTTCATCTTGGTGACTGTGTGTGTGTGTGTGTGTGTTGCTTTGTTTTTGTTTTGGCTTCCCCTTATATTTTCTCCCCTCGCCCCAGCCCCGCATCCCATTTACCCAGTTCATGTCTGTGACTGGTTGTTCTGGCAACAAAAGCGGGCTCTTAACATCTCTCACTACGATGATTGTAGTAGACTATATGCCCATTTCCAGCCCCTTGTCCATTTTCCTTTGAACCCGAGAGGGTGGAAAAGCAAAATCCTGTTTCCCAGACTCCTCTACAGTGGCGAGTGGCTGCGTGACCGTCTTGACCAGCACAGCAGAAGGGCATGCCAGCCCCTGCAAACACATCTGCTTTAAAGGACAAGCAGGAAAGGAAGGATCACTGAGGTTTCCCCCTCCCCCTCTTCTTCTGGAACGGGGATGTACTGTGTGGAGCCATGGCAGCCATTTTGCAATCGTGAGGCAACAGTAAGGGGCACAAGAAGCCAGCAGCTTAGGACATGAAGACCCCGGGCCCTTGGTGGCAGCACTGAGTAGCTGAATCAAAGCCAGCATCCATTTACACGTCAATCTCCCAATGAGGAGAAAAAAGTAAGCTCCAGTTTTTTAAAGGTTTTATTTTTAAGTAATCCCA
>PITB01026618.1:0-21270 GCA_004024585.1 Paradoxurus hermaphroditus | reverse complement strand
TTTTTTTTTTTACATCCAAACCCAGAGAATTTATCTTCCTCGAAAACCTGCGACTCCCAGTTGGCTCCCAGAGAAGGAGGCAGCCCTCATGCTGGCCATGCTGGGCTGCCAATTTTTCCGAGGCTGCTGGGACCCGATTTTCCAGCTACTGCTGCTGTCCGCTCCCTGACGCTCCCTGTGACCCTGTTCTGGATGGAGTCAGTTCAGGCGACCTGCTTTTTCCTGGGTGCAAGTCGAACCTGCTTTTGGCTCTGGCCTCTCCCTCTGCCTGAACCCCCTGGTCCACATCCTTTGCCGCGGCCCCAAACCCCCCCTTCTGGTCCGTCTCCCTGCGCCCCCGTCAGAGCCCTGTTTCCTTCCTCTTCTTTGGCCCTGGTTCCGGGCCTGCTTGTGACACTCACTGCTCCCGGGACTTCACATCCCCTCCAAGCATCCCTGGGGAGGGGGGGTGTAGCCAGGGGCTCCTGCAATCCCCTCATCCCCCTCACCCTGCCCCTGCATCGCACACTTCTCTGTGACCCTCCTTCCTCCCCATCTCTGCTGCACCCCAGAAGCCCCCTCTTAAACAGACTCCCCTCTGTCCCCCCTCTGTTCCTCTCCCTGCAGAAATCTGCCTGCCAGAGGAACTCAGGAGCCCCGGGGGCACCGCCTCCCGGCATGAGTCCGTGTGCAAAAACGCGCTTCTTCGTGACACTGTGACACCGTCTCCCTCGCTCGCTCTCTCGCTCACTCGCGGTTCTGCTCTGGAACGCGTGCTGAGCTAAGGGGAGCACCACATCTGGAGGCTTTTATCGAGCCCGTAGTATGTGCACGCTGCGGGGGGGGGGGGGAGTCAGAGGCAAAAGACACAGTCGCTAGAGTCTGTGTGGCGGAACCGAGACCCACACGGAACAGCAGAAACGACACAGGGAAGAGCGAGGAGGGACTCGGGCTTCCGAGTCGGGATGGCCTCCCGTCTCAGCCTCGGCCCTGCCACAGCCACCCTTCTTTCTGTCTCAGTGTCCTTACGTGGAGCATGGGAATGACACTAATCAAAGCGCCTGCTTCCCAGGGCCAATGCGGAAGGCGGGACGGAACGTGTGTGAGGCCTTTCGTACAGTTTCCGGCACTTAATCAGTGTTCATCGATATTACTATTATTGGCTGTACTATTAAATGAGATATCCTATATAAAGTGCTAGGCAGCGCCTGGTACGTCTCAAGCTTTACTCGGTAACGTGAAGTGTTATTATGAGTGCCATTTTTATTTTGAGGTTCTAGATTTGTTATCTATTGCTGCGTAACCGAGGACCCCCCCCCCCCCCGCCAGATTTAACAGCCTGAGGCAACAACACACACTTATTTCGCATTGTTTTCTGTGGATCCGGAATTGGGCAGCAACTTACGGCCGTGTGGTTCTAGCCCAGAGCCTCTCGGGAGCCCGTGGACAGGGTGGCTTGCTCCGTGGCACTGGTACTTGGCTGGGGGCCTCAGTTCTTCCCCAAGTGGACCCCTGTGCTGGGCCGCCTAAGTGTCCTCACGACACCGTGGCTGGCTTCTCCTCTGGTGAGTGACCCAAGGGAGCAAGGCAGAGACCTGGTGTGTTTTATTGAGAAACTCTGTGTCACGATAACGTATGGGTTACACAGGCCTGCCCTGTGCATTTGGGGAAGGGACGACCCAAGGGTGTGAATACCAGTAGAGACCCACCGGGGGCCAGGCTGGAGGCTGGCGACCACAAGTCCGAAGCTGTGCGGCGGAGACATGAGTTCTGTCGGAGTTCAGATGAGAGGGAGGAAAATATAGCGCTTGGATTTTTATTTATTTATTTATTTTTTTGGATTTGGATTTTTTTTTTTTTCAGCTAGATCTTTGCCATTTATTTTTTCCCCATATTCCTTCTGTTAGCACTTGGGAAGAGAAGGGAGTAGGGCTTTTCCAATGAGAAGGACGAGAGGGAGGCAGGAAGTATGGACAACAGTTTAAAATGGGTGAGCAGGACCTGTTTGAAGGATGGTACGGGAAAGACTGACGATTGGGAGTGAAAAAAAAGTCTAGAAACAGAGTCAAAGGGGCAGCGGGGCCTGCTAAGAAGAGCCCCAAAGCCAAGTATATACGCTTAAACTCGCTGCGGTAGGAAGTAAACATTTAGGGCGTAAGGCTTTGGCTAAACGCACTTTCAAAATGCCTGCAGGCCTGTTTGATGTGAAGCGTCTGAGGCTGGGTGACAGATTTTTGAAGGTGAAAAATATTCTCCTCCAAGGGACGTTCACTTCAATGCGAGCGTGCACTGGTGAGGTCAAGGCAATACCAGGAAATGGACTTTAATAGCTTCCTTATATCAGAGTAGGAAGCTTCGAGATGATAAGAAGGTTGGAATCAAGTATCCCAGTTGGAGGCAGAGTCTCCCCAAAGGAAGCGCTGGAGCGGAAGATAGTCTGTGTTTACACAGCGCGCCAGCAACATCTGCAGTTTATACAAACTGTGCATCCTCGGGCCCGCCGAAGAGAGACCCGCCTGACCTAGAAAAACCCACATCTGTTGCCCAGGCAGCACCGGGAGGAAGCGCCTGCCCAGACCCACCCTGTCGGGAGGCTCGGAGCTGCCCGGACGCGCTGGGGGCTGGTGGTACGTTACACCCTCTTGCCTCCACGCTGGAGAGTGCAGTGCTGGGGCAGAGCCATGACAGTCGCCCAAGTATCCCCTTCATGTCCTCAATGGAACCACCGGTTCAGCCCTTCCAGTGATTCCTATCAGCAGCAGGGAGGGCCCCATGACCGCCCTAAGACATGACTGTGGCCTGCTTCTCGAGACAATCCTAAAACCTAACGTTTGTAGATCGACATCGATGTGGGGTCCCCAAGCGCTCCCTGGATGAGGCTGAGGGATTTGCAGGCTCCGAGGGCACTGTGAGCTGAGAAGCAGGAGTCAGGCATTTCTGGGATCGGGTCAGCACCAGCTCTTGACCCTGACCTTACGAGTGCACGTTACTGCTCAGAGCTTCAGTTTCCCCATCTGGGAAATGGGTAGAAGGCTCGCAGATATGGAGTTCTCAGATAGTGTCTGGCATCGAGCAAGAGCTGGGAGACAATGGGACACCACCGAAATCTCTTTAGTGGGTCGTCATTCTTCCATGCATCCTAGTCTTCGTGTGGATGTTATCGCCCAGCCCAGAAGGCACTCTTTCCCATCCTCCTTCTGTTCTTTCAAAGCTGTGCTTCCAGAGAGGCCCCACACTGAGCTCCCTGGCTGGCTGAGATGCTCTGACTCTCATGGTCCCGGGCCATGCTGCCAGCACTCAGCACAGTAATGGTTGGTTGACCAGTTGGCCGTGTCCACTGGACGCTCCTCATAGATCCGTTCCCCTTGTACTCCCCCACGTGTAGCACAGCGTGTGGTCTAAGCAGGGACTCCCCACATATCCACACAATGCAGAGTCGGGGGTGTTTCATAGTCCCTGGGCCAGACCCCCACTGTGTGCCGGCAGCCCAAGCAAGCTGGTTGATCTGGATCATTGGCGTGTGGAGATAGATTACAGCGATTTACGCTATTTGAGGATTAGGGGGGACCTCGGAGAGGGGACAAGTAGCTTCCTTTCCAGGAGAGCCTCCTCCTACCCTCCCCCAGCCCCCGGCCCTTAGATCTAACAAAACCTGAACTCAGGGTAGAAGTAATGCTTTTCCCAGAGAAGATGTGAGGGGTACAAAAAAAGTAGCCAGGGAATGGAAGGTTAGACCTTTCCTCTGACTTCCGAGAAGTCCTTAACTCTGCTCCAGCCTATACCCAGCACCCTCAAGGAGTTCCCTAGAAGTAAGGAGTATCTTTCACAATCTCAGAAACTCTGGGCAAAGTCCAGGGTCACCATGTGATTCAGAGGGTGGAGTGGGTGTTGTAAATTATACATTCACTTAAAAAA
This sequence comes from Paradoxurus hermaphroditus, assembly GCA_004024585.1. Classification (NCBI taxonomy): domain Eukaryota; kingdom Metazoa; phylum Chordata; class Mammalia; order Carnivora; family Viverridae; genus Paradoxurus; species Paradoxurus hermaphroditus. Next base: position 17,376 of record PITB01026618.1, on the reverse strand, counting down.
AAAAATTCCATAAAATACACAGTCCCCTGGGCCTGGGTTCAGCTGTTTGTCTCAGGGGAATCTCTTTCTGATAAGCATCACCACCCTGGTCCCTTAAGCCTTTCCGCATCAACCCGGGCCCCCGAGCACGCAGCCTCCAAGCCTCCCACCATCCTGCCCCTTCCCTCAGCCTCCTTCCTAAGGGTGCAACCTCCACGGGTTGGTCCTAATCGAACCAGCTCCCGTGCTGTCCTGGCCACACACCAGGTGCTTGCTCGCCCTAAAACTGTCCCACCTGGCTAGAATGCTATCCCTCACTCCTCTCCTCGTAACCGGCCATTCAAGGTTTCTGTCTACTTCCCATGGATTGGCCCAGGAAAGAGCTCCTAGCCCCACGTAGCTCTTGGGCACTTGAAATGCGGCTAACGACATCGAGGAACTTCAATTTTTATTTCGTTTTAATTGATTTAAACTTAAAGACGGAGACCCGACTCAGTTACTGGAAAATGTTTCAGTGTGTTTGTGCATCTACTTTTCCAACTCTAAAGTTTATGAAATCTAAATACAGACCAGGTACCTTTGCTGACAAGTCAGCATCTCAGCGGAGGTTGCCACAAATGTTAAATGCACACTGGATTTTTAAGGCTTTGTACAAAAAAAAAAAAAAAAAAAAAAGAATATATCTCTTTAATAATCCTCATATCACTTACACATTGAAATGGTATTTGGGGTATACTGGGCTTAAGAAACTACATTGTTAAAATCAATTTTACTTTTTTTTTCAATTTTTCTAATGTGGTTACTAGAACATTTTAAATTACATTATGTGCCTTGCATTATATTTCTAGTAGACAGCCACGCCCTAAACTCTAGATCCCTGAAGCAATGATCAATATAGTTCATTTGAAAGTTAGCACAAGTAACTTTGCATTAAAAAAAAATCTTTGTGGGGCGCCTGAGTGGCTCAGTTGGTTGGGCGCCGACTTCAGCTCAGGTCATGATCTCGCGGTCTGTGAGTTCGAGCCCCGCGTCGGGCTCTGTGCTGACGGCTCAGAGCCTGGAGCCTGCTTCTGATTCTGTGTCTCCCTCTCTCTCTGCCCTTCCCCTGTTCACGCTGTGCCTCTATGTCTCTCAAAAATAAATAAACATTAAAAAAAAATCTTTGTATTTACTTTGTTTTAAGTTTACTTGTTTATTTTGAGGGAGAGGGAGAGCCAGCCAAGGAGGGACAGAGAGAGAAGGGGAGAGAGAGAATCCCAAGCAGGCTCCACACTGCCAGTACAGGGCCTAACATGGGGCTCAACCTCACAAACCATAGGTGATGACCTGAGCCGAAACCAAAAGTCTGACACTTAACGGACTGAGATACCCAGGTGCCCCTCAAAAATCTTTACATTTATATAACAAAATCATTCTAATAGCTTTTAATCCCCAGTGCCTAGCAGCAAACGCTACTATGATCCGACAGCTATTTGGAGCCAGGCGCTTTGCCACATGCTTTACATATGTCACAACAATTAACCCTCCCAGCAACCCAGGGAGGTGTGGGCATAATTGACTCCATTTTTCAGATAAGAAAAATGAGGCTCAAAAAGTTTGGGTGGCTTATGCCAGGATACTGATGATAGACACAGGAGAGAGCAGAGCTGGGATTTGAACCCGCACCTGCCCAATTCTCACTCATGTTCTTTGTGAGCCCGGCTCGTACCTGATGGAAACGGGCATCTACTAGTTGTCTGCCATTGACGAGGATGGCCCAAGTTCTCATTTTTCATGGCCCACACATGCCCCGCCGTGAGCAGGCTACTTGACTGACTGATGTCCGTCATGTGATGGTGTGTTCTAATCACCCCACCCCACGCGAGCCCTTCAGCTACTTCAAGTCACTCACGAGGCCATATTGTGATATTTTCAGCCATTCCGGGTGAGCACAGTGTGTAGCAAGGGCCGGTCCCTGGTTCTGACAAGTGGGGCCGAGCCGAAAGTGTTCTCTCCATTCCCTGTATAGACCCCTCCAATCCTGGAGGGCTGCAAATCCAGCTGGCCACCCTCAGAAATGCAGGAAAGCAACTTGGAAGTAGGCAGATGGTTGTCTACACATTTAAATTAATTACATACATTTAGTGAGCCATTACGCTATGACACACTAGATGCTGAAGATATGAAAGAAGTTAGCTGTGTCCTTGCCTCGAAGGGTTTCTAATTCTTGAGTGGTGGTGAGCGGGGGACATTCAGAGCCAGTGGGACCTGTGTGGTGACGGGCGAAGTGAGGGTGCTGAAGGACCAGGTAGTGGGGCCAGGTACTGCCTTCCACCAACCTGGGGAGGGAGAGACGGGAAGGAAGGGCTGGGAGGAGTAAGGAGGAAGGGAGAGGGCAGGGAAGGAGGGGAAGCCTGAAGAAAAGGAGGTGGGGAAAGAAGGACGGGAGATAGGGAAGACAGTTCCGGAAACCAAAACAGGGAGAACTTGGGGCGTTTGTCGCCACTGCTGGCCAAGCTAGAAAAATGGCTGACATGAAACTTACCAGGACACTAATTTGTCAAGAGAATCTCCCTAAGAAAATGCTAGTATCCCAAGAGAGGATTATACTGGGGAGTGTGTGTGTGTGTGTGTGTGGGGGGGGTTATACAGAAGGCTTTTCAGAAACACCTCCTAGCTGGCTATGGAGAAAGCGCCGACTATTATTATTTGCTCCCTTATTTATGGAGGGTAAATGACTAAGAATGGGGCCATGGAGGAAAAAATCTTTGGGAGACCCAGGACATAAATGGAGATCTGCAGTTCGTTCAGATTTTCCATTACAGCCCATCGTGCCTTCCCCTGTGAGTCCGTTGGCTCAAGTAGGTTTGTCCCAGGCGAAGTTAAATTGCCCCCAATCCCAATTCCTTAATTGTAACACATTAGTGAAGACTCTGTGATTCTTAGAAAACCACCCACGGCAATCTTTCTAAATCTGAGCACCTACCCCCCCAGGCCCTCCTAAATGACTGGGGATGAGGTTGCCTGAAGGGCATCGGGCCCTGCCTGGGGCAGTGGTGCAAGTTCCCTCTCCTCCTGGAGCTGGGGCTTAACTTTCTGGGGGTAACTTTGTTTTCCCCGAGGCCGTTAGCAGAAGTCCCCGGTGAAGGCACAAGCTGAGGATTGATCCAAAGGTGCATTGGTTATGTACCTGCTCTCCTATAAAGCACTCACTGACTTCTTGCCCCAGGTGGCCTTGGAAGGGGCAGTGATGAGCCAGAAATTTAGCAGGCTTCTACCAGAGGGGCACAAAAGTCCCCAACCGAGGACTGGCTCACAAATGACTTCGGTGCAGTGTTTCAGCCATTTTTTTCCATCCACTTCCAAGAGCCGGGGAAGAACAAACGTTTCTGAGGTTTAGTGTAGGCCCCACTTCTGTAAAATGGGGGCAGTTTAGATATTGTCTCATTGTCTCCTCCCAGACAGTACGGCCCTTAGCTCCGGGCAACGGAAGTCCCCACCTCCGCCTGTGCTTACCGGGTCCTGCTCTGGTTCTCTCCTTGAGCTGTCCTTATTTTTTTTTTTTTAATGTTTATTTATTTTTGAGACAGAGAGAGACAGAGCATGAGTGGGGGAGGAGCAGAGAGAGAGGTAGACACAGAATGTGAAGACACATGATGCTCCAGGGTCTGAGCTGTCAGCACAGAGCCCAATGCGGGGCTCGAACTCACAGACTGCGAGATCATGACCTGAGCCGAAGTCAGACGCTCAACCAACTGAGCCACCCAGGCGCCCCGAGCTGTCCCTATTGTAGGGCAAGACCAAGGGACCCGCCCAGAGCCTGTGCCCCTCCAGGACAAAAAGCCAGGGAAATAGAATCCCTAAGTGCCTTACCCAAGCAGACCTCGTCTGTTTCCCTGAGTGTGGGTCTGTCCTAAGGGGCGACTACACCACTGGTGTGCCCACCTTTAGGCGCAAGGGCTATCCGGAGGTGCCTACCGGTGGGGGTGTGACCAGCCCATGGGCTTGTGGTCAGAGGTATCTACATACACGTCCATGAGGCGTCCCTCATTATCGGTGACCTTCACGACATAGATACCGGTTCATCCGTTGGACAAGTAAACACTCTGACAGAAAGGAAACATGGTGACGTTGACTAAAAGCCTGCTCTGTCACTTTGTATACCTCTCCCCCAAAGCTCTAAGATGCTTATACCCACCGTGCAGACTGGGAAACAAAGCCCATGCTCTTACCTCACTGTGCCAGCAGCTTCGCTTGAACCTCTGCTCTCTGAGCCCATCCCTTGCACTCCCGTCATTGATGGGAACTAACAAACCCCGCCCCTCTTCAGAGTCCAAATCCGGGTGACGACCCCTCATGTACAGGCATTTGCTCATCGTTGCGTTAGATTCTTTCAACCAGAAAGAGATCCTGTCGGAAGACACGTCGGCCGCTACGAATGAACCTGAGGAGAGCAAGTAGCTTTAAACTCAGAGGAAAGAGCCCAGGAAAGAGCAGGAGACGGTTCTGACCGGGACAATATCGCTAAACTTTCAAAGCATTGTGAACGAAGTTTGCCTGCTGCTTCCTCCGAGAGTCTAAAACCGACCTTCTCATCTCCGGACAGAAATGGAGTACATTTGTTTTATAATTTAATCCTCGGGACAAATCTTTCTGTCCAAATGCCCCCATTTTACAGACATGAAGGGCAAGGCTCGAATACGTTGAGTTCTGCCCAAGTTCCTGCACCCACACCGGATTCCTTGCAAAATGACTAGCAAACCATCTGATATGATGGATGACGTTCCTACCGAAGAGACTTTTTCTTCTTATGGTTCTGTTTATTTGCAAAGACGGGAAAGCACCGTTAAGAACAGAATTACTGGGGACAAAATTGCTCGACGAGGGGAGCAGCTTCCCTTTGCTTCCATGTCTCTCCCTCATCTTCCGGGCGGGCCTGGCATAGCCCGCCCACAGCCAGGAGAAAGCTAATTCCTGAAGCAAGAGACAGAGACCGTGGTGACTGTGTTTCAGCTTCTAGACCTTCAGCGCTAGGATTCTGACTCAGCAGTTGGCTGCCTTTTCCCCGAAGCCGACCATAAGCTAGCCCTGCTTTTCCTGAGCAGCTGACCCGGGAGTTTGGAGACAGATGTGATGATGATATTATTGGCTCCATGAGCCAGGCTGCCGCATTCTGACAAAGTCTGATCCTTATTTCTCAGTGGCCCCTGCGTGTGAGCCCCAACTGCTTGATGGTCACCTCGACTGACTGACCCACCCTGGCGTTTACAGAGGCCAAGGCTGGGTCTACAGGCCGTGACGGGTGATGGGGGACCGGGCTAGCCTGCCGGCCAGGAATGTGGTTCCTGGAAGCGACAGGTCCGAGGCTGTAATCCGGTGTTCTGAGTGATAGAAAACTTCTTCCACAGGCTTGGGAGCAGAGGATTTTAAGATGCAGGAATAAACTGAGGCTTCGCAGCCTTAAATTTCCCTGTGGAGACACAGAATTTAATGTGAAAGAGCCCTTACCTGGTTCTGGCAAGGGGCAGTTCCCTTTACAGGCAATAAATCATAAAGAGGATTCTCTCATCTTTAAAAAGCTCTGAGGGCTGGGGGCCCCTGCGTGACTCAGTCGGTTGAGGGTCCGACTTCGGCTCCAGTCATGATCTCGTGGTTCACGAGTTCGAGCCCTGCATTGGGCTCTGAGCTGACAGCTCAGAGCCTGGGGCCTGCTTGGGATTCTGGGTCTCCCTCTCTCTCTGCCCCTCCCCTGCTCTCTCTCTCTCTCTCTCACACACACATGCACACACATACACTCTCTCTTTCAAAATAAATAAAACCTTAAAAAAAAAAACAACAACAAAAGCTCTGAGGGAAAATAACGGAGCAGGACTGAGCAGGATGTTTTGAGTTTCTCAGAAAGGACCTCGGATTTATGTGCAAAGCTTTTTGTTAGTGTCGCGTCAACAGCCTGCCCGTGACGGACTCCGATGCTCTCTGCAAGGTGCAAGGGCTTACACGGGCGCTGGCCTGGGTCTGTAAGGCAGCACAGGCTCCTGAGTGCAGATAAGCCGCGCGAGGTCACAGCTGGTCGACGGCAGCTCATGGATCTTTCTGAGCGGCTGAGAAAAGCACAGCCAGTAATTAAAGTCATGTTTTCCATTAATAACAACAACAAAAAAACCCCACCAGCAATCCGACTCTGCAGGCCTAGTTTCATACAAAACTTTCCACGTGAGAGGCAAGTTTCTTCGCCAAAAAAAAAAAAAAGGCGCCGGCTCGTAGCTCACTCACGTTAAGGGACCGTCTGGGGTTTACGCGTCGTGTAAATATTGCCGTTAAGTTAGGCTCCTCCGTCCTCATTTCTACAGCAGCCACCCGGCACGTTTCACAAACCGGAGGCTGCGCTCAAAGTACTGAGGCATCTTTCTAGAATCAGCCGAAGAGCCGGTGGACTTGCAGACTTCCAGATGACAGTCAGCTGCAAAGGGGCTGGGAAAACAGACCCGCCGGACTGGACTCTGGACTCTCTGAGCTCTGGACTCCGCGACGAGAACCCTGCGGTGCCTCAGGGGTCAGCACCGCTAGCTTCCTAAGTTTGAACTTCATCCAGCCGGACCTTCGGGCGCGCCTGCAGTTCCGGCATGTCGGAAAGAGCACTGGGTGTAGAGTCCAAAGACGGGGACCCTGGTTCTGGCTCTGCGAGCGGCCAGGCTGAATGAGGCTCCCGGTGTGTCACCTAAAAACTCTTCTTCCCCATCAGATACCCAGTGGGAGACAGGCGGGGAGCGGGGGTGGGGGCACAGGGTGTTCCGAGTCCCGCCGTTGTGAGCGGAGAACGAGATAAAGGAGGTCGAAGTGCTTTGGGGCCTTGAAAGCATTACCCACGTGGAAGGGACTGGTGTCACGGGAGGGCTGGGGAACCGCCTTCCTTCTCTGGGACGGGAAACAGAGATCTGAAAAATCCATGCCTGTGCATCTAAGAAAGGATTCGAATCCACCTATGGTACATCACTGATGAGGGAAAACAGGAGCCGTGTCGTCATCCTTATTAGAAAATTAACACCAGGCTTAGCCATCAAAGTGATGTGACGGAGTCTTACATAAACATACCCAGTGGGCGTCGTCCTATCCTGAGCGGTGAGTAGTCACCTTGACGTGGGAAACACTTATTTCCATTAGATTTCTCATCGTTTGAAACAAGACAAAACAAAACAAAAACACGCCTTTTTTGGAACAGCTCCTAGAGGCTCTGGCATATTCTTCGGACTTTGCATGTCTGAAGGGGACACATTTTTGTCCTTTATGGAGAACATGGATTTTTGAACATAGCCCAAAGTTATTTGGCACAAAGGCAGGTGGATGAGCTTGACGACACCATTTTTTTTTTTCGTTGTAAAAAAACTGTGACTCTAAGATAGGAAGTCTATCTTTCCATCCCAACAAAAGAGTCACAAGGAATTGATTCCCGGCATCGGCAGCATTCCCGGAAAGGACCACGTCGGAGGAGGACAGCCCCTCGGAAATGGAGTTCTACGTTTTTAGTCATGCCCTCGCTATTTATCCCGCAAGACTGTTTGCTGCCAGACCTTGGGTTTCCAGAACACATAGAGCATTGCAACTGATGGACCGTTCTGTCGCAGCTCCTCCCGGGCCGTGCATTAATTGGCTAGCCGCAATTCAGAGGTTGCCAAAGGATTAACACCTGCCTCCTCTGGAAATCTAGCACCCAGCAGGTGCAGTCCTAACCAACGAACTCTTTACGCCCTCAGGAAATTTGGATTTTCTTTTTTTAGTGATGAAACGATCTCTCCAGAAATTAAAACAGCATTAATACCGTTGCGGTGTAACCTGGAGCACCTGCCAGAGTAGCTTTGCTTCTGGTGCAAAGATACACCTTACGTTGTTACTTTAAAACAAATACAATCGCACGTTCATTCCTTGAATATTAGACACTGTAAGTATCTCAGTGTTACATGATGCCTTTATTATTCCCCCCCCCCTTCATCTTCTTTTATTGTGGGAAAACTCGCATAATATCAAATGCATCATTTGACTCTTCTAAAGTCTACCATTCGGGGCATTTAGTACACTCACAATGTTCTGCAACCGTCACCAATACTTAGTTCCTAACCATTTTCTTCTTGTATTTTTTTAAAATCTTTTTTAATGTTTATTTATCTTTGTGAGAGAGAGAAAGCACGAATGGGAGAGGGGCAGAGAGGCAGACACAGAATCCAAAGCAGGCTCCAGGCTCTGAGCTGTCAGCACAGAGCCCGATGCGGGGCTCGAACCCACGAACCGTGAGATCAGGACCTGAGCCAAAGTCAGACGCTTAATTGACTGAACCGCCCGGGTGCCCTGGATCCTAAGCATTTTCATCACCCCAAAAGGAAACCCTGTACCCATCAACAGTCACTCCCCAGTCTTCCTTCCTCCTAGCCCCTGGCAACTATTAACCCACTGTTTCTATGGCTTTGTCTATTCTGGACTTTTCATATAAATGGAACCTTACAATAGGTGACCTTTTCTGACTGGCTTCTTCCACTCAGCATAATGTCTTCAGGGTTCATCTATATTGTAGCACGTATCAGTCAGAATTTCATTTCCTTTTATGGATGAATAATTCCATTTGATCGATACACTACATTTTTGTTTACCCGCTCATCTGTTGATGGATATATGGCGTGTTTTCCTCTTTTGGCCCTTCCGACTAGTGCTGCCATGAACACAGGTGCACAATTTTTTTGTTTGAATACCGGTTTTCAATTATTTTTGCCATATACCTAGGAGTAGAATCGCTGCCTCGTGTCAGTTCTGCGTTTAACTTTCTGAGGAACCACTGAACCTCTCACTCATTTTTACACTTATAATTTCAAGGGGGCTTGACTATTAAACAGAAGCCGTTGGACCGCTATCGGCAAACCTCGGGCTAGGCCCAACGATGTCTCTCTTTCAGAAACACTGACTAGAGCGAGCAGTTAGACTCGATCTGAGCCAACGTCGTTCCAACACAGGGTTACAGGCAGGGCTCTGAAGAGCTTTCTCGGCTGCTCTGCGTGTCACGACATGAGCCGGCCGGGCAGGAATACCTTCCTGCCTCCTGGGCACCCCCTTGCTCCTCCATTACGCTGCACACGCTTTTGAAAAAAGAAAAACGGTAATGTTAACTGCCTGACTTCCAGGCTTCCCTCCTGTTTTTGCAAATGAGTTCGGATTAGCCTCTGGGGCCCGCAGAGACACGGGGCAGGGGGGGCCACACCTGCTCCCCTGTTGTGGACAGAGGTCAGCCGTTTCATGGTTGGAGAACGGGGCCTCCTGGCCACTAATGAGACTGTAGAGAGATTTCCCATCCAGGGTAGACTTTTACCGTACATTTTGCCTGAAGGCACCGCCCGGTGATTCTGACCCTATCAATCCAGAGATACTGGAGGTGAACCTACCCTGCCTTGTATGCTGTAGATTGGCCACCCTATGGGCTTGGCCAGGACAGCAGGACATAGTCCTACTATGGCCATTGTTTACTGAAGCCTATTTACTGAGTCATGGGGCTTCTCGGCCACTAAGCCAACCGGACAGCAAATTGATTGGCACCGATTTTTTAAAATTTAAACCTGCCCTGAGCCTCTCGGAGTGCTGACCCCTTAACCTCAACTGCCTAACACAGAGGTGGCTTCCCAGCCACAGGGGCCCAAATCAAGGAGCATTACCTTTGCACTGCCCAGAACAGAGACCGACCAAACCGGCTGTTTCCACCTGAAACCAAATACTGAGAATAAAGAAGCTGGCTTCCGGGGTCCTTGCCACACGGTCTCTCTACCACCCCAGCTGGCACTTGTCGCTTGTCCCCTGGCAGCCCTTTCAGGTCTCCTGGCCTGAATCTGCTGTCGGGGCAGAAAAAAGTCCCTCCGCCGGTCATATCCTCTCTAATCTGGCAGGAAACCTAAAATTTCAGTCCTCGGTCTGTTTGCTTATCTGCTTCCTTGTAGGGAAGAGTCTGCTTCACTGTGTCCGGTTTAGGGGGATTTTCGCCGTGAGCTCACCCTCCTGCTGCTACCATCCACAGACTTCAGAGCGGCGTGAAGGAGACATGAACAATCCCTCCTCGCACATCTGAGATTTAACATCAACTCCAGCTTCTCCTCCTGAAGGGAGAGTCTTTTGCGGGGTCTGAGAATGCCAAAAAGAGCTGGGGGCGTGGGGGTGGGGAGACTGACGTTGTTCGGGTCTCATGCCGGGCTTGGGAGAGCTGGATGCCAAAGAAACCACCTTAAGAAAAGACCCTAAAACCTTTATGATTCGCGCCCGCGGTCTGAATAAACACCCCAGCCGGTGGCCTCGAAATTAGGCGCGCGAACCTTAACAGCAGGCGGCGGGCACGGAACCCAGCAGGGAGAGCGGTAGGAGAGCCCAAAGGGCAGTGTCTGGGACCTGGTCTCCCGCCTCCAGGGCTCCGGGAAGCGGCCCTCCTGCCAGTCATCCGGCGCAGCTCATTAAAGGGAAACAGAAAGTTGGATTCCGAGCGCGCGCGAGCGCGCGCGCCCGGGCTGCTTGCAGACCACGTGACCATTCACAGCCCCACCCCCACCCCCGCGCGCGCCGGGCGGCGGCCGCGGGCACCCGGGCTAGAGCTCCACGCGCCGGCCCAGCGCGGGAGGCCGCGGGTTGGAGCGGGGTCGGTGGGAAGAGGCCTCGGCGTGCGTGCATGCGTGCGCGTCCCCGGGGAGGCGGCGGGCGCGCGCACGCCCGGGGGCCACCGCCCCTCCTGGGCCCGCCCTCCTTCCCTCCCTCCCCGGCTTCCCCGGCCCGCCCTGCGAGTCACCTCTCTGGTTCCCTCCCTCCCCGGGCGCGCTCGGGCCGCCGCCGCGCTCCCCGCCCTCGAGCCTCGTAGCAGGAGCCGCCCGCCGCCCGAGGAGGAGGTGGAGGGAGCCGGAGGGGCCCGCCGAGGCGGCGGCGGCTGCGGCAAGATGGCGGACTTCCTGCCGTCGCGGTCCGTGCTGTCCGTGTGCTTCCCCGGCTGCGTGCTGACGAGCGGCGAGGCCGAGCAGCAGCGCAAGTCCAAGGAGATCGACAAATGCCTGTCCCGGGAGAAGACCTACGTGAAGCGGCTCGTGAAGATCCTGCTGCTGGGCGCGGGCGAGAGCGGCAAGTCCACTTTCCTGAAGCAGATGCGGATCATCCACGGGCAGGACTTCGACCAGCGCGCGCGCGAGGAGTTCCGCCCCACCATCTACAGCAACGTGATTAAAGGTGCGGAGCGGGGGTCGCCGCGGAGATCGCGGGCCCGGGCCGGGCTGGGCCGGGGGGCGGAGGCGGCCGGCGCGAGGCCGGGCACCGCCCTCGTTCGCTTCTTCCCGGCCGGAGGACCCGGCCGGGCGGGCGGGCGGGAAGGGGGCGCGCCCACCCTGGGCGGCGGTCCTGCCTGCCCGGGGTGCCCTCGCCACCCCCCCAGGGGAGAGGATCCCCGGGAGCGCCCCGCTTTCCCCCTTGCCGTTCCAGTGGGGGGATCGCAGCAGGTCCCCTGGCCTCGCCGCTGGCCTCGCCTCCTCCGAGAGGGAAGTGAGGCGAGCCGGGCGCCGAGCGTCGGGGTGCGGGGTGATCGCTCCTGTCTTCCTCCGGACGAGGCCAGGAGGAGACCCGAGGGCCAACCCCAGACCCACACTCTCCCATCCCCCGCCCCGGCGCTGCCTGCCCAACCTCGCTGCCCGGGGTGGGTGACCCGAGTCACATGGGGTCGGGGCTGCTCCCAACTCCCTGCTCCCTTGGCCGCCTCCTAAGCAAGGGAGTTCTGGAATGGTCTCAGGAAGGAAACTTTTGCCTGAAACTTGTCAAGGACGAAGGGTGACAGTTGCTGGGCCCTTTCGGGCAAAGATGACGAAAACTTAGGGGAGTCTGTGCCCTGTGCTGGCATCAGGAAAGAGTAGAGCCATACAGTTAGTCTGAAAAAATTAGCATCAGTGGTTTCTCGCCCTATTGTCACGGTCGGGCAGGATGTTTTGCCTGTAATCACTATGCAACACGTTGCACTCTCCTTTTTGCCTAATAACTGGGGGCAGAAGGGGGGTTACCACTCCCCCCCCACCTTGCTGTGCGATTTAAATGAAATTGTGCGTTGGTGTAAAGAAGCTTTGGCCTAAAAAGTGAGGCAAAGCCTGTGCAGATTGAGTCCGTGAATCCCTGTCGGCTTGAATCCTAGACTCTGCTTCTGTTTGTCAGTGTTTTTAAAACTAAACGTTGTCCTTAAGCGAATTTTATTTCTGCGCTTTCGGAGAATTGGAGAAGATGATTCTTATTTCAGCGATAATTACATGTTTTATTCTTAGAATCAAATATTTTCGACTTTTTACGAAAGGTCCTTCGGCAGATTTGAGGTCCAGAGCCTGAGAGTTCAGGTGCATCGGGAAACCGCCATCTGGGTAGCAGTTGTGGCGGAGTTGGCTACAGATCGCGAGCCGTGTTTTTTTAAGTGGGATTTTTTGTTGTTGTTGTTCAGGAAGTTCTTAAGCAACTCCTTCTCCGTCGCTTTTTTTTCTTTTCCTCCCAGGATCGAGTAGAGGAAAACTTCTCCCAGGGGGTGGGGAACTCGGGGGACAAGGAGGGGAGAGGGCTGCTCGGCCAGGGGCTCACGCCGTCGCCAGCCAGCTCTGAGCCCTGGGACCGCTGCAGTGAAGCTGTGTGGTACAGTTGGATTCCTCCCATCTTAATGGTTAGCACAAAACTGATACAGGGCTCTTTCAAGGCTGCAGACTCCCGTCTTGCCGGTCCTTAATTGAAGGTACCTGTGTATCCTGATGCAGCCGCACGAACTTCAGGAATTATGTCAATAAATAGAGTCAACACGGTACCTGATTACGAGCCAGGTAAGCACCTGGTCCTTTGTGCCCCGACTCCCGATGTGACCTCCTTTGAACATGGGTAATGAGATGTAAGTTACGAGACATCTACTTTGTTTCGAGTTGGCGTGATTAGAAGATTGGCAGCAAAACGCTCTGTCAGTTATCCGGACCCGAGCCTGAGGAGTCCCTGTGACTGTTAGGACGGACCGAAGTGTTGTGATCAGAGACACTGGGTTTGAATGAACCTCTGCGGGTCGAATGCTCTGTTTCGATGCACGTTTCGCAGTGGCTCTTCCTCCCCCTCAGGGAAATCGAAGGCTTTCTGTGACTTAACCCTGGTTTGAGGCTTGGTTTGGGAGAAGTTTTTGAGTTCTGAATGTGTTCTTAGAAGACCTGGTGTTGGGTTAAAAAAGCAGGGTGCTCAGGGAACAAACGGAACTCTTGAGTGATGACATTTGATTCTTGGCATTTCATAAATGTCTTTTCGAGGGGCTCAGGAAATCTCAGCTGCGGTGGTTTTCAGAGCCTGCGGCGTAATTTCTTTTTCCTTCTCCAGCTGTGGTTCTCTTGTGACTACCCTTTATTAAAAGTGTACAAAAAGTTATTTTATCAATTGGAACGTGTTAAAATGCTTCAGAAAGAGCAGTGGTGTTAATAGTGTTGGCTTTTCCAGGCTCTAAGTTCATGGCTGCGGACACCTGGTTCCTTAAGCTCTGAGAAGTTGCGTGTGTTTGTTTTTGATGTTGGTCTCTGTTTTTGGAGGAGGTGGGCCCGGAGTGGGTGAGAGGTTTCAGCAAGTAACACCGGAACAGAATCAGCGAGAATATCTAATGACTCCTAGCCCATCTTTCGCTCTCTTTTTAAACCAGGTATGAGGGTGCTGGTGGATGCTCGAGAGAAGCTTCACATCCCGTGGGGAGATAACTCAAACCAACTCAATGGAGACAAGATGATGGCATTCGACACGCGGTCCTCCACGGTGGCCCAGGGAATGGTGGAGAAGCGAGTTTTTTTACAGTATCTCCCTGTTATACGAGCATTATGGGCAGACAGTGGCATACAGAACGCCTATGACCGGCGTCGAGAATTTCAACTGGTAAGACATTTGTTCTTTTATGTTGTTGTCAGTTTATTTTAGTGGCATTTGTCGGTAGCTGATTCTAACAACGCCGACTCCCACAATTAAAATGTATCTGTCCGGAATTTCAGCCAAGAAAGTTGGATTGCTATATAAGTGAGCTTCTAACTAAGCGAGGTAAAAAGTAAGCTGAACCCCATAGAGTTGGTGAAGCAGATAGGTTTAATCGGTCATTTTTTCTTTTCACAAACAAGACGATAGTGATTTTCATGGGTACTTTCTCCTTGTTTTATTCTCCTTTTGAAAATAATTTCCTCCCAGTTGCCACAATGGAATTCATCCTTCTAAAAAATTGATCTTTCACTGTTGGACTGAGAGCTCAGTAACTGAACCGAGTTGTTCACATGTGTCATTTAGACTTTGGAGGTACTCATTTTATGGTACAGGTTAATTTTAATATATAAAGAGATTAAAGTTCTTGATAACATTTGAGTCATTGTATTTTTTATATATCCGTGAGATTCTCTGTGTGTGTTTTTTAAAGGTTTCTAAGCACGTTTTACAAAATGTTTCTTTTTTTAAGTTTATTTATTTTGAGAGAGAGAGAGAGAGTGCACGCAAGCATACAAGTTGGGGAGGGGCAGGAGGGGGAGAGAGAGGGGTGTGGGGAGAGAGAGGGGTGTGGGGAGAGAGAGGGAGAATCCTAAGCAGGCTCTACAGTGTCAGCGCAGAGCCCGATGTGTGGCTCGAACTCACAAACCGTGAGATCATGACCCGAGCTGACATCAAGAGTCAGATGCTTAACCAGCTGAGCCACCCAAAATGTTTCTTTTGAAAAAACAGAATAATCTTAGAATACCGTAAAACTTTGTCACACAGCACTGAAGGTAGGGTGGAAAAGAAAGGATCCGATCGGCGTTAAAGATACACAAGTAATAATTGAAATCAATTTTTTTTTAATCAAGTGTTTTGCAGTTTAATTGTGACTGCTTTGATTGTATTCCGGGTTTTATTTGCCAAAGACCGGAAGGGTCCCCGGGAGTTACCATCTAGGCCGCGTGCAGTTTGGAGGCAGTACAGCTTTGGAGAATAGGATCCAAAAAAAAGTGACAGTTAAAAGTAAAACTGCTTAGAAAGTGGTTTGATGATGTCACGGGCCTTTAGGGATCCACAGTTGTGGGCGTGGCTACAGGGTGCTGTGCGGCCAGCAGTCCCGGCCATTCCGGTTCGGACTCCGAAGCCAATCTCGGTTGTTAAAAGTTCTAGGAATGTGTTCGTCAGAGCTTCTGATAAAACTGATACCGGATCTCTGTTTTCTTTGAATGACGGTTCTCGTGGGCGCCGTACAGCCCGAGCGCTTGACGACGTTCGTCTCACGTGGGTCTCTCGTCAGGAGTATGCATGTCCTCGCCAGTAGTTTGTCCACTAGCGGAAAGCAAAGCTGTCTCACTCTCCTGTGAAAATGGAGGCGTTGGCAGCCTTACATTCTGAAAATCAGGAATTTCACTTGACGAGTGACCTCCTTCCAGTTCTCAGACTCGTGGCAGATTTCTGTCCCTGGTGACTATTTGTTATCTGGTAGTTGATAGTTCCTCCGTACTCCCTCTCCTGTCCCTTGTCACCGTCCCTCCTGGTTTGAGTGCTGCTTGCAGTCCTTTCTTAATTCATCTTGTGGGCAAACCACCCTTCCCCCCCAGGTTTCACAGGATGTCATTCATCCTCCCAGGTCAGGGGAGAAGCGTCCATCTGTAAAAGCACACGGCTCCTGTTGGTTGGACGAATAAACAAACATCTGTAGTCTAAGTTTTCTGCAGGAAAGTTCCATGAGTCCATTTAATTGACGTCGGGTTCCACTGACGCTTGAATTTGGACATTTACATCCTAACAGTTTTGTGTCAAGACCGCCAGGCCGTCCTAGTTGAGAATGCATTCCTAAGTGTTCATTCAGAACAAATTGCTAAAACTGCCCGGGACCCGCATGGTCTTGATTTGACTCAGCTGATGCTTTGTAGCAAAGACGGCATCGAGCACAAGGAGAGACAAGTTCCAGAAATACTTCTTTTCCTCTTAAAAAGTAGGGACAGAAGAAAAGAGGAACAGGGAGAGAGATAATTTTTTTTTAATGTTTATTTATTTTTGAGAAAGAGAGACAGAGACAGAGTGAGTGGGGGAGGAGCAAAGAGAGAGGGAGACACAGAATCCGAAGCAGGCTCCAGGTGCTGAGCTGTCAGTAACAGAGCCAGGTATGGAGCTCGAACCCACGAACTGAGAGATCATGACTTGAGCTAAAGTCGGACGCTTAACCGACTGAGCCACCCAGACCCTCCGGAAGAGAAGTAATTTTATTTTATTTTATTGCATTGTATTTTTAATTTTTTTTAAACTTTTAAAATTTATTTTTGAGAGACATAGAGACAGAGTGTGAGCAGGGGAAGGGCAGAGAGAGAGGGAGACACAGAATCCGAAGCAGGCTCCAGGCTCTGAGCCGTCAGCACAGAGCCCGACGCGGGGCTCGAACCCACAGACCGTGAGATCGTGACCTGAGCTGAAGTCGGCCGCTTAACCGGCTGAGCCACCCGGGCGCCCCGGGAAGTAATGGTAAACTCCTGGAGGCTGGGAAGTTTTTCCTGGATGTGCTTGGCGTTGCCGACGGTGCCCGGCACATATAGAAGGTGCCCCCTTATTGCACTGGATTCATGACTCTCGGACTTCTGGAGGCTGTGCGGTGCTTGGGGTAGCATTGGACACTGGGAAGGCAACTGGCTCATTGAAAATTTTCCTCGCGGTCCTCGTCAGTGCCTTTTCTTCTCTAACACAGAAGCCCGAGTCCTGTCCTTTCCAACCCCCTGAAAAATCTCTGGCATCCATTCCTTCTTTCCTCCATTAAACGGATTTCTCAGTTCCTCTTGCTCGGACTCCCAGGTAGTTTTGTGCAAACGTAGCGTGGGCTTGCGCAGAAGGCTGTGCTCACTCTCCGTTACATCCAGAACAGAGTTCAGCCTCTTTCTTTGCGTCAAGACGAGCTAGGTCTCCTGCGATTCGAACAGTGTATTCGTGAGACTGCCTCGCACATCCTGTGGCCTCTCAATGTCCACATACCCTGATCTTCTGCCTCTCTGGCTGTCTTTACGAGGTCTGTCAGGGTTTGTCATCAGTGTATCTGTTCGTTAGGTCTTACCCGTAACCTAGAAGAAGGGCAGTCTCGTTTCAGTGTGACTAGTGGCCTCTGGACCCCTCGCATCAGTGCTTGTTTAATACAAAACAGAAACAGCCCTAGGCTCCATCCCGAGAGGGTCTGGTCGGGACTCTGGGATGGGGCCCAGGGGTGCGCGTTTATCTGCAGCAGACCGTGCTCGGCGGTTTGGGTGAATTGCTCCTCGGCCGTCCTGAGGAACAGTGCCACAGGGTCGGCTGGGACGCGGCCCCCTACCCTGTCCTCTCTCCTTGGCGTGCCTGCTTCCCGCCGTCCCCGGTCACGTGTACTCTACTTGTTGACCCTTGTGTTTGGTTCTCCCGCTAAAGTAG
>PITB01026617.1:0-21210 GCA_004024585.1 Paradoxurus hermaphroditus | reverse complement strand
TTCTCTGTCTCGACCTCTGTACGAGATAAGAGGCTCCATGAAGGCAGCATTTTCATCTCTTTAGTTCACTGTTGTATGCCCCAGAGCCTGGGAACATACAAGATACTCAAAAAATATTGTTGAACTGATGAACGAATTTCTTTTTTTTTTTTTTAACATTTATTTATTTTTGAGAGACATAGAGACAGAGTGTGAGCAGAGGAAGGGCAGAGAGAGTGGGAGACACAGAATCCGAAGGAGGCTCCAGGCTCTGAGCCATCAGGACAGAGCCCAATGTGGGGCTCGAACTCACAGACCTGACCTGAGCTGAAGTCACTGCTTAACCGACTGAGCCACCCAGGCGCCCCACCCCGCATTTCTGATTCAGTAGCTCTGTGGTGGGAATTTGCATTTCTAACAAGTCCCAAGTGAGGCTGATGTTGTTGTTCTTCAGAAGACCACATTTTGAAAACCATTGGGGTCTACTGCCAGCTGAATAGGGATCCCCATTAAATTGAATCAAAGGAAGCATTCACTGCCAGGATAAACAAGAGTGGCATGTTTTGCTGCTCAGGGCTTGGTTTCATCCTCACCCTTAGGACCAGTTCCTGCCACAGGGACAAGTGCTCAGTGAATAGGAAAGAGATATACTTCACACCCTTCTTTTTCCCAGAAGTGGGCAAACTTTAGCAGAATAACACCATGCTGGCTTGACCGAAGGATGTACAGAGAGGAAAAAAATATCCAGGGTACACAGGTCAGCAAGAAAACAATCACAGGACAGGTTCAGTTTCTAATCTGAAGGCGGTGGATCCAGAGAAATATCAGAGGTAACCTTCCAACCCAAACATTTGAGTCCAACAAGGTACTAAGAGATGAGAGAAAAAGTTTGGCATAACACTGGAGTTTTCTTACTTGGGCTGCTTTAGCAGGCTGTCCACACACCTGGCAAGAGAAGTTCCTTATCTGTTCTAATTGGGCATACCAGAGAAGGCATCATGGCATGGAGATTATTGGACTCCAGATAGTACCTGAAGAATCAGGAGGATTTTCTTCATCAGCTCTGGGTGGGACAGAATAGGAATATATGGTTGCTAAACAATTCATGCTCAGAAAGTCTATGGGATATTTTGTCTGGGAAATAGTATTTTAGAACTTAATAGGAGAGAAAGCAAGAGGATAAGTTGACCTGGTATTTTGGAAAGACTTAAATGCTGTAAGACCAAGGAGTTTTGAAATTATCCTACATTTTGTGCTCACATCAGCAGGAAATATACTGAAATCATCCTACATTTTGGCAGCACCAAAAGTTTTTGAATAATGAGTAGAACAACCAAAGGGTAAAATGTGAAGACTACTTTGGCACAATTGTGTAGGCCATTAAAAGGGAAAAGCCTGTTAAGAAGCTACTGAAATAGCTTAATAATAACCTAATAGTCCTAATAAGGACTTGAATTCAATTTCACTTATTTCATCAAACATTTATCAATGGAATAAATATTTACAATGGACATGGGGAACTTGCTGGGTAGTATGCCAGTGGATAGACTCTCAGGAGGTGAAATAGGCAAGACACTGAGCTGAATACAAAAGAAACATATCAGGAATAGCAGCTTTGTGGAATCTTTACCTTTTTTTTTTCCTGGCAAGATTTATATTAATCAAGGAGGTCTGATTTATTTCAGAAGGTGCTTTCTTTTAAGAACGCTTTAGTAGATATTTTGCTTCTTGAGTATCTATCTTCTCTGAGTTTTCTGGAATTCCTGATGGTGGTTATGCAGAATACATTCTTTCTTATAAATACTCAAGTCCTACTTCCCAGAAATGTCCTGAGCAGGGTGGGGAACATATGTATATATTTCCCCCTGAGCTGACTGACAAGGACGCATGTAGAGCAGAGAACAGAAGAGCAGAAGAGCTATAAGTCAATGTAAGGTCTCCTACTAAAATGACACATGGTATTTGTGAGTGGCATAGAGGCTCCTAGGTACATTAGGAGAATTAGAACCAGCAACTCTGTTTCAGTGATTAAATTACAGTATCTTGGCAGGACAAATGCAGACTGAGGGGCTGCCAGATGGGAGCATTCTGAGCTTCAGCTAACAATCTGTAGGCCAATGAACTGATCCCCATGTCCTGGGTTCTTAACAAGGTCCTCCATTGTATACTGACTCTATTACTCCCAGGGCTGGGCCAATCAGATGTTAGACTACAGCATAGGCCAAAAGGCAGGCATATGGATGGTTAGTCGACCTGAACTCCAGAACATTTTAATAAACTGCATAACCCAAAGGCTTAGGCAGGGAATGAACCACTTAACAGGAGATTAAATGGGTTCTTCTTACCTCCTGATTTCCTGAAAAAGCCAAACCTAATCAAATTCCAGTGGCACAAACAGGGCCACATGGATAATTTGGGGGTAAAGAATGCTTTTATATTAAAGGCAGTGTTTAACTCCAGCATTCTATTACCTACAAACCAACATGGTTTCAATTTAAGCTTCTGTTAATCCTGACCATTTCTTTCAAGTGTTTCTTATTTAAAATAGAAATTCCACATTGAACATTTTAATAACATTAACTGTCAAAGGCAGCTGTGATCAGTTTTCCTTTCAATCCTCTGCCAGATGTAAATATTTGTGATCATTGATGCCCTTTGTTTTCCTCCCTTTCCCTTATTAAATATATCATTAGTACAATGTAAGTCCAAGGGAAATCGCCTTTCACTAAGACTCTGCTATGAAGAAGTGAGGAAACAATACACAGAGAAGCTGAAGGGTCACTGGCATCACCATCATCCATGGAGATGGTTGCCAAGAGGATTATATTATTGTGCTAGTAACTTAAGGAGTTACCACTACTACTTTATGATTTTTTTTCATTGTCACAGCAGAGGCCACAAAAGACAGGACAAGAAAACTGCATGTCAGCTTGCTCCATTAAAATAAACCATATACTTAAATATATGCTTAAAGAGTATTAAAACATGTGAACTTCAAAGTATCCCCAAAGAAAAGCCAATAACCAGGTGGCCCATGTTAGAAATGCGCTGAAGAAACCATATTCAACGAGAAATAAGCATTCCTCCCAAAAGAAATTTTAAGTCCATCTTATTATATGGAGAAAACCAGATATTTTCCAAACAGTATGCTAGGAGGTACAATTGCTTGTAAAATTCATATTTGTGATGAACACTTAATGCAAATGAAGTTGATGAAGACAAGTCTAGAGATAGCCAGTATGCAGGAACCTTCAGCCTCTTCACTTATTGTTGGGAGCCATTTTGGGCTCACAGGTTGAGACCCCTCCCTGTGTGGAAAAGATTGAAGCAAAATTCCCACCGGCCAAGATGGCACCTAGTCTTACCTCCTTCTAAATAATTTTTCAGGCTTGGATTTCTTGAGCTACTCTCCTTGGCCCCAAGGAATGTAATGCTCTTTTGTTTTTTGGCATTCAGATAAAGGGAAGGACCTGGAGCACGATGCTTTGATGGATTACATCTGAATGAGAGTAGCCTGGCCAGAAGTAATCTTGGGGATGGGTTGCACAAATTGATAGCAGTTATGAGCTGGCTGAATATTGGTGTGATTTGAGTAAACGTGAGGCTCCTATTAGGTAAATTCACTCATTCACAAGCAAAGGACAAGCATTGGGAATTCTGTCCTTGCCTGATGGGTTGCATCTCCCCCATTGTAGTTGGAAGAATAGGCAGAATGACTCCTGGCCTGTTTACAGATAATCAACATAGGCAGGCCTAGGTAATGCCCTGTTCTCTCCCCGCCTCCTTAAATTTATATGCTAATTAACTTGAAAACAATTTGCAAGATTGAGGAAATCCCTACTTTGCTGACAAAAACACATTGTTAGAAAAGATATCAAACTATGCTTACTGATGGGATGTCATTCATTGCTGTAAAGTCACTCACTACTTTTAAATAAAGACACTGAGACCAGCAGGGCAGAGAGAGATGCCAGACTAGCCAGAGATGCCTGCTTGGTGATCAGACTACATCTCGTGCTTTTCTCATTCCTTTCACCTGACTGTCCATCTTTCCGGGACCCCTGGACACAGCCAGAACAGGACTCTGGCAACTCATAAACATGGGAGGATTAATATGGCCGAGGAACATTGCTCCAATTAAGAACATTGGCTCTAATATCGGCATCACACAAGGTCCACAGACCTACATTTCTAATATCAGCATTACACAAAGTTCACTGATTTACATTTCTGATCTACACTCCCCTATACACTTCCTGGAAGTTCATCTCTATACCATCACCCAGTGTGACCTGGTCACTTCTGCCTCATCAACCTGGACTTCATGACCCTCTCGAATGCATGCTCCCCTCCCCTCTATCTCACCCAACTCTAGGCAACCTGCCTGGCTCATATTCCACCACTTCTTTGAAGATCTCAACAATCACTGGTCTTGTAGGTCACATTATTGACTCAACTTTTCACATGACATGTAAAACACACCCTTGGGATATTATCTGTTTTTTCGTGTACATATTTTGAAATATTGTTATGACTTTCATATTGGACTCAAGTATAGACATTGAAACCCAGTGTATCATGAGGACAGAGCATATGTCTACATGGAGGCATGGTTTCCAAACTAATAAATGACTTATCAACTGATTGGCAGTATAATGTTATTCTCTGATCTTCTTTAGCCAAGACTAGTTATCCATTGATCCATGATATAAATATCATTGTTCCAACTAATACTATTAGTAAAATAGATTGGTTACAAGAAAAATACATGCCAATAAGCTAGAATATTGGATCAAATTTAAGAAGATGAAATATAATCTCAACAACGTTTAGTTTTGCAACTAGTCCAAAAAAGCAAATGTAAGTTACATGTGTTAATAGTAGCATGGGTGAAAAAGACTTAGAGATCATAGATTACTGTAAACTCAATATAGGTCAAGCAATGGTGTGACTGCCAAAGTCTTTGAATCATGGATTGCATTAAACAAAGTATATCCAGGGGTGCCTGGGTAGCTCAGGCAGTTAAGTGACTCTTGATTTCAGCTCAGGTCTTGATCTCATGGTTCATGAGTTCAAGCTCTGTATTGAGCTCTGTGTTGACAGTCCGGAGACTGCATGGGATTCTCTCCCTATCCCTCTTCTCTCTCTCTCTGTTCCTCTCCTGCTTGCATTTTCTCTCTCTCAAAATAAATAAATAAATAAATAAATAAACTTTAAAAAATATTTTTTTTAAAAAAAGAGTATGTCCAAAACTGAAGAGATGTCATATCCTCTTGGTCCCTGTCCCATTCCATGCTGTTCATATACTGAGTATGGAGTTGGTTCTTTAAAAAGAAACAGAAGCATGCCCATTGTCTGCCATCACATAAGTAATGTAGAACAGCGAGGGGAGCTTTGAGATTTTAGTCAAATGAAAAGAAACCATGGGATAAAACTATCTTCAAATACTTACAGTCATGGGAGTGAAAGATTAGACTTGTTTCAACTGACTTCCTAGGAAAGAATTATAAATAATTGTAGGAGACATGATAAGACATACCTAGACTCAAAATAAAAACTTTTGTAACTATTAAAAAATCCCCAAACTATCTAAGTTATATGAAGCTTCTCATTGCAGACAGTCAAGACAAAGGCATCTAGACATAATAAGATGGTGATATCATAGAAGGCATACAGATGGGACAACTCATTCAAACTTGAAATTCTCCTTTGTGAGTAATGATGGGAGAAAGCTGTATAAGAAATTACTATGTTCTTTTACATCATACACACACAAAAAAAAACCTCAAAATGGATGAAAGCCCTAAATGTAAGATAGGAACTCATCAAAATCCTCAAGGAGAAAGCAAGCAAAAACCTCTTTGAACTTGACCACAGCAACTTCTTACTCAACACGTCTCTGGAGGCAAGGGAAACAAAAGAAAAAATGAACTTTTGGGACGTCATCAAAATAAAAAGCTTCTGCACAGTAAAGGAAATAATCAGCAAAACTAAAAGGCAACCAACAGAATGGGAGAAGACATTTGCAAATGACATATCAGATAAAGGGTTAGTATCTAAAATCTATAAAGAACTTATCAAACTCAACACCCAAAAAACAAATAATCCAGTAAAGAAATGGGCAAAAGACATGAATAGACACTTCTCCAAAGAAGACCTCCAGATGGCCTTTGGACACTTGAAAAAAATGCTCAACATCACTTATCATCAGGGAAATACAAATCAAAACCACAATGAGATACCACCTCACACCTGTCAGAATGGCTAGCATTAACAACTCAGGCAACAACAGATGTTGGTGAGGATGTGGAGAAAGAGGATCTCTTTTGCACTTCTGGTGGGTATGCAAACTGGTGCAGTCGCTCTGGAAAACAGTATGGAGCTTCCTCAGAAAATTAAAAATAGAACTTACCTATGACCCAGCAATTGTACTACTAGGTATTTATCCAAGAGATACAGGTGTGCTGTTTCAAAAGGGGACATGCGCCCCAATATTTATAGCAGCACTATCAACAATAGCCCAAAGTATGGAAATATCCATCAATGGATGAAAGGGTAAAGAAGATGTGGTGTATATATACACAATGGAGTATTACTTGGCAATCAAAAAGAATGAAATCTTGCCATTTGCAACTACATGGATGGAACTAGAGGGTACTATGTTAAGCAAAATTAGTCAGAGAATGACAAATATCATATGACTTCACTCATATGAGGACTTTAAGATACAAAACAGATGAACATAAGGGAAGGGAGGCAGAAATAATATTAAAATAGGGAAGGGGATAAAACATGAGACTCTTAAATATGGAGAACAAACAGAGGGTTACTGGAGTGGTTGTGGGAGGGAAAATGGGCTGAATGGGTAAGGGCATTAAGGAATCTATTCCTGAAATCTTTGTTGCATATATGCTAACTTGAATGCAAATTAAAAATAAATAAATAAATAAATAAACAAACAAACATTTAAAAAATATTCTACTTGAGCTTCCTAAAAAAAAAAGAAAAGAAAAGAAAAAAGAAAAGAAATAGCTATGTTCTGAATGTATCCCCCTCCTCTCCAAAATTCATATGTTGAAATGCCAATCCCCAAAGATAATGGTATTAGGATATAAGGCCTTTGGGAGATGCTTAAGCCAGGAGGGTAGAGCCTTCGTGAATGGAATTAGTGCCTTATAAAAAAGGCTCCAAAGAGTTCTCTAGCCCCTTCTGCCATGTTAGCACAGTCGAAAGCATCAGCTATGGACTAAGAAGAAAGACCTCACCAAAACATGACCATGCTGGTGCCTTGCCCTTGGACATCCAGAACTGTGAGCAATAAATTTCTGTTCTTTATAAGGCACCCAATATGTGGTTATTGTTTTAGCAGCCCAAATTAATGAAGACAAAAATGAAGTTCCTTTCTTCTGACCCAGTTTCTCACAGAAGCCAAGTTTCTGGGTTTCCACATTCATCAAATCACATACTTCATACTTAGAATGAGCCTCATCTCAGAACTAGTAGTTGTTCAACAAACATGATGTTAACCCTAAAGATGGTGTTCATGGGAACATTGTCATCACAATTAAACAATTCTGTCCCCCAAAGAAATATTTGTTTTAACAAAATTGGCTTATGAATCTCAAAAATTTATCCACAATTGTTAATAAGAAGTTTATTCTCAGTGCCCTACCCAAGGGCTCTACCAGTGACCTAACTACGAGTAGTAGTTGGAGTAAAGAAACATTATCAAATTTAATAATTGAGATAGTCCATGTTGATTAAGGTCATATGTGGCTATAAGCTATAAGCATTAAAGTTCACATCAACACTACAAGGGAGGTACTATTGTTACCATCTTGTGCAGGAGGGAAACTAAAGTACAGAGGTCATGTAGTTAAACATTGGAATCTGAATCTAGATGTTTGCCGCAAGACTGGCACAGTTAGCCACATTGACAAATCCTTCCTGGGAGACACTTCCAGAGTATAACACTAAATATTAATGCAAAATATTCCTCACATAGAGTATAATCTCAGCCCTTGTTGATATAATTGCTTATTATTTTTGCTTTGTCACAAATAGCAAGTCCTTAGTCTATCATATACGTGTCATTCCCCACAAAGATATACATATCCAAGTATCTATAGTATGAGGAATTTTTTCCAGATGTGAGAGTAGGAAAATTACTGATTGTTCTGAATTAAAAAAAAAAAATCCCTAGAGAGACTAAGGGCTTATAACGGATATAAGACACTAACATAAAGGACAGACTGGAAAGGGAGAAAAATGAAGACCATTGCACAGGTTACAAGTAACACTTTTTGTTAAAAACTCTAAAATCTCTTAATCTTCAGACCACATGAATGGAATATTATCTCTTATAGAGATAGACCTAGTGTTTGGCACAAAAGAAAGCATCTCTGGACATCAATAAAAAAATCATCCTAGAAAAGAAGTTGAAGAAAGCATCTGTCCAATATATACTGAATGAACTAAAATACTTTGCCTTTTGATCATCCCTGTAACTGTGGCCTCCTGCTGAATGTCCCTATTCTCACATCCTCCTTCATTCTTCACTAGCTAGGCTGATTTCTACACCACAAGCTTCAGGTCTCAGATGAACTCAAAGATGGGAGGTAGCAAGTAAATTCAGTATCTCCTTACAATGGAGTTCAGAATCAAGTTATCCACATGGCTCCCCCTATCTGGACATTCAGAGCAATATTGTTCTGACGAGAAGTTACCATGTCCTGCTTTCCAGAGTTCATTGAAAAAGATCCATCCCCTATTTTGAGCTCATGTGCTAGGACTCACACAGTCCTTTTTTGTCTGACCTCACTAGTTTCTCACCTAAGTATTGGGGCCCTACATATTGCTCAAAATCGACCTTTTTATTTCTGTGATCCTGTCCCCCTCAGTGATATCCACTATGCTATGGACCTGTTGGAATCCCTTTGTCCATTGGAAGCCATTGACCTGTACCAGCACCAGAACATAGACATAATGGGTAATAGATGCTATTAGTATTGCAACCCAGAACTCTGTTACCCCAGTACTGTGAGTACTGAGCTGCTAATGATTCACAGATGGTCCCTTTTCCAGGACAGCCCTTAGCCAAGAAAGAAATCTCTCCTGGAATGCCTGAGCAGTTTTGACCTCCCATCCCCAGAGGTGGCCTATAGCCAACGACTGACTAATGTAGGAATATGAAAGCTCAGTTCCCTTGCTCCAAAGCAAACTATGAGGTGCTCTCCATAGGTTCAGGTTGACAGGAGGCTTTAGTTGACCTCACATTTTTCTTTGGCTCCTTCTCCTGCACTGTCCTTTCATTACTTCTTTTCAGATTTCTCCTTTGAGCTCCTCCTCAATAGATCACTTATACAAGAATCCCCACCTTAAGTGGTGCTTGGGTGGCTCAGTTGGTTAAGCATCTGACTCATGTCATGATCTCGAGGTCTGTGAGTTCGAGCCCCGCATCAGACTCTGTGCTGACAGCTCAGAGCTCAGAGCCTGGAGTCTGATTTTCTTTCTTTCTCTCTCTCTCTCTCTCTCTCTCTCTCTCTCTCTCTCTCTCTCTGCCTCACTCAAGCTCTCTCTCTCTTTTTCTCTCTCTGTCTTTCTCAAAAATAAACATTAAAAAAAATCCCCATCTCAAGCTCTAGAGAATCTAATCCAAAATGCAATGGTTTGGCTGTCTGGATGCCTTCCTTTCTGCCAGGCTCATTCTTCTGTATCTTTCCTGTCTCTAAAGATACCATCCCCATCCACTCTACCCAATGTAGATATGACATGTCCCATGCCTCTTGGACAAATGACAATGGAGGACAACTACGAACACTCTCCTTTGGCAGAATGCTGTGTTATTAAAGATACTTAATTAAATTATTTATCATAGATGTGAGCAGCAACAATGAAAATTAATAGTCTTACTTCACAGAGGAAGAAACTGCATATTTTAAAGTGAGAAGAAATGTGTTATCATAAGGTGACATAATATTTCGATGATCACTCAAAAGCTGGTTGAGTTTTCTTAGTCCATTCCCTTTTTTCTTTAATCCCTGAGACTTCCAATAGCACTTTAAGAACAGTAGTCTGAACACAGCTATAACAAAATTCATAATGGAATTTTTAAAGAACACAATCTATTATGAAAATGAGGGCTCAGAATGTAAGTCTGTAGCAATGGTTACTACCTTTGTGTAACTTCCTTTTTTATGATGAACAAAACCACGCAAACACATGTTGGCTTGTTTTATTATAAAAGCTAAATAGGCTGGGTGTTTACCTCCAATAATTTTAATGGTTCCCACATAAAAGGTATTTCTTTCAGCACAAGGCTGAGAAAAGTAATTGGGGTTACCTGATAGGGAGATTCCATTAGTGTATATCACCAATTATTAGAGCAACATTGGCAATTCCAGGATGAAATTGGTCAAGTGCTGGTCAAGGTTAAGTGAAGAATCCCAAATGCCCATCCATCCAAGGTGGCATGTGATTTTGTTGGAAGGAGAAGGGAGACAGCAATAACCTGTCAGAAATTATAAGACGGTTAAGATATTTACCAAACTGTCATTAAAATAATCAAAAACACTGAAGTTCAAAGTTCTAATTACAATATTGCAACTATAGCCAGGGAAGCAAGTGAATTATGCTCAAAGTTTGAAAGAGAAAGATTATGAGTTAAACCCATGATGGTCATATGTTGTGGGGGGGGTTGGTTTTTTTGTTGTTGTTTGTTTTGTTTTTGTTTTATTTTTGAGAGAGAGACAGAGTGTGAGCAGGGGAGGGTCAGAGAGAGAGAGGGAGATACAGAATCTGAAGCTGGCTCCAGACTCTGAGCTGTCAGCACAGAGCCCGATGCAGGGCTTGAACCCACAAACTGTGAGATCATGACCTGAGCCAAAGTCGGACGCTTAACTGACTGAGCCACCCAGGTGCCCCTGTTTTGTTTTTTGTCAAGCTAAAGAAGAGATAGCTTTGTTACATCTTTGTAAAAGGAGATAAGGTGATGAGGGATGTAACCTATAATGACAGAATAATAACTAATAGCTATTAGTTATGAGTTGGTTATTAGTTTTGATCACTTATGTGTTTGACACAGTACTAAATACTTCATGTAAGATATTTTCTTAATCCTTCCAAAGAACCTAAAAGGTAGAGACTATCACATTATAGTTTAATGCAGGAGGTTTTTAAACTTGAGGATACAACAGAATCATCTAAAGAACTTCAGGAATACTGAGTTTTGGGAGTTTCTGATTTAGTAGGTCTGGGAGGCAGCTTGAGTGTTTACTTCTCTAACTAGTTCCTAGGTGACACTGTGTAAAATGTGTACAAAGTAGTATCTACCTTGCAGACGTTTAAGGAAACTCTTATGAGCTAGACCATGTAATTCATGGCATATAGTAGGTCCTAAGCATAAGCTTACCAAATTATTTTGCAGATGAAAAAATCCGAAGTATCTAGAGATTAAGTTATCCATGTTTCACAACTAGTAACTGTAGGATCTGTACTTGAGACTAAGTCTATTTTCAAGGTGTTTTTTTTGTTGTTGTTTTGTTTTGTTTTGTTTTTGTAGTAAACTGTCTCTCAAATAATATATTTTAAAAATCTTTACTAAATACCCGAAGAAAAATATCTGGTATGCTAGGGAGCATTTAAGAACTCTAATGCCCAGACCACATTCCAGATCAGTTACATCAGCATTTCCAGGAGTGGGATCCGTGCATCACTAGTTTAAAATCCCAGGCAATTCCTGGGGTTCCTGAGTGACTCTGTCGATTAAGTATCTGACTCCTGGTTTCGGCTCAGGTCACGATCTCACAGTTCCCTGACTTCAAGCCCTGCATCAAGCTCCACACTGTCAGTGCTTGGGATTCTCTCTCTCTTTCTCTCTTTCTGTCTCCCCTGTCCCACTGGCACCTTCTCTCAAATAAATAAATAAACTTTAAAAAAAAATCCCAAGCATTTCCACTATGAGTAGTAACTCACAACTAGGTTCTTTGGCTCATTGGGCATGCCGGGGGCAAAAGCGTAGGGCTCTTCCCCGGTGATTCTAATGTGTAATAAGAATTAATGATATTCCAGAGACATACACTTGCTTCTCTCTTCCTAAAAGGAGATTTCAAAACGGTGAAAGTAGAAGTACCTAGCTTGAAGCTATTTCAATCTGATATTAAAGCAACAATAAATTTCAATTCAATTTTGGAATCTTTTAATGAAAGAAATGTAAATATATATGCACATGAATACAAGAAAATGAAATTAGTCCAAATCATCAAAGGCATCCTTTGCCTAAATACATATATTTAGGGATTGTGATTCAACTATTGTTGATTGTGATTTAGAGAATAGTGATTCAACTATTAACAAATGTGTGTATATATACATATTTTTTTCAACTATTTGTTAATAGGAAAAATATATATATTTTTAATATTTTCTTTATTTTTGAGAGAGAGAGAGAGCAAACACAAAAGGGAGAGGGACACAGAGAGAGGGGGACAGAGGATCCAAAGTGGGGTTCTGTACTGACAGCAGAGAGCCCATTTTGGGGGTCAAACTCGTGAATTGTGAGATCATGACTTGAGCCAAAGTTGGACGCTCAACAGAATGAACCACCCAGGGACCCCCATCCTGATATATATTTGTACCTATATTATTATTCCAAGCTTCTAGTTCAAGGACATCACTGCATATAAACTTTCTGTTATTGTTTATGTTATGCTTCTACCATAATTTATGTCATTCAACATTTGTAAATGGTTGGTATTCTTTGCAATATCTTCTGGTGTGGGACTTAGTCTACTTTTACCATTAATGTTTGATTTTCTATTATTGAATTATCAGAAGCAAATTATGGCAATGAGATGCAGACTGACTTGTAGTCCAAGTCCAATTATTAAAAACTCAGTTTCCTTAAATTGAAAGAACAACTACTCTTTGAAATAACCTAAAACCAAAGTCTTTTCCATGATCCTTATATACCAGGACACTAGGAATTAAGATGGACTAAAGACAAAGTTACCTTGGGACATATTGCTATATAGTCCAGTCTTCCTAATGTCAAAGCACATATGTTTAGTTAAAAACATATGTATGCAAAGCCAGAGTAATCCATGTTACCATCCCTACAGGCTCTGCATCTAAAATTTTCTTTTAAGAGTAGATTTGATCTTTTGGCTTCGACCAAGGAGACTAAAACTACGTTGCAATTTTCCTCACACCTCAGAAAGGAAGACAGGAAAAAGTACATTAAATGAACACATATATACACACAGTTATGCTCAAAACAAGAAATGTATAAAATAAATAAAAATAAAATACATATTTTTCAAATGGGGGTTATTCAACTATTTAACAGGAAAAAAATTAGATCTGCATATGCTGATTTGAAATAATGTCCAAAAGATAGAAAGTATAAAAGGCAAATTGGTGGAAAAACATCATATGAAAGTATAATAAGTGCTCAAAATAAACCCTTTGTGCCATATATTATAAAAACATAAAGAGACTTATAAACTACAAATATAAAAAGAGACAGATACCAAATTATGAGTACTGGCTATCTAGGTTTGTGCAAAAATGGTGATGGGAGTGGGGTAGAATCCTTGGAGAGATGAGGTCTTTTTAATTTATATACTTCTGAGTCACTTGAATTTCCCAAACAGGAATATATTGTGCATTATTTAAAATAACAAAAAACACTATTTTTTTAAAAATTGGGGATGATAAAGAGCTATCCACATGAAAATTCAGGAACTATGGTAGGAAGAAAGATCACTGAAACTGAAAGCAAAAGACTTAAAACTCCAGTCTATGCCCGCCCCTTTATTAGTTAAGAGGCAGTGGGTGGGTCCCTTATCTTCTTCAGGTCAGTCTCCACATTCGTGACCATTTATATGATCCACACAGGATTGCTGTCAGAAAGAAAGGACAGCATGGTTTTACTATTTGAAAGCTGTAAAGTGTACAGCAAATGTCAGACACTACCATCATTACTGAATTTGGGATATCTCTTTCCACTCCACAGAAACAAAGCATTTTTTTTTCTTCTGTGCAGGAACAGACATAGAACTCGCAATAACTAAGGCAAGACAGAGTTACAAGTTTCTACAAAAGATACAAAGAGGGGCACCTAGCTGGCTCAGTTGGTGGAGCATGTGACTCCAGATCTCAGGGTCATGAGTTCAAGCCCCAGAATGGGCAAGGAACCTAGTTAGAAAAAAAAAAAGATACAAATAAAATACCAAGTAAGCCCCTGTAGAAATTCTCAAATTGGCTCATTGGCAGAGATCTTAGCTTTTCTGAGATAACATTATCTATACAATTTGCAGTGGACAGTGGGAATATGCTGGGCCTCCTCAAACTGGGTTTACGAGTTTAGAGCACAGGGTTCCCACGAGAGGACTTTATGCACATCGGCTGCACACTAGCACATCTGAATGTGTTTTAAGTATTTTTGAGTCTCTACTCTACTCCACCAAACCTACCCATGATAGGCACATAGTACATATTTGTCGAAAGGACGAAGACTAGAATCCAACCGAGAAGAGAGACTTGGAACCATAAGATGTAATATGATAAACGTCATAATAAGGTGCCTTGGAACATTTTGCAGATGGATAAAATTGCTGGTGTTTGATAAAATATATCTGCTTATAGTTCTGATTTTGTTTCTCAATTATCATTTATTTCTTCTCCTTCTCTCTCTTATTTTTAACCTGTAGACTTTCTGTGCATTCCGAAGTCATCCAAAAGAATGACAGAAAGCAAAAAAGAATTAGTATTGATAACTATTTGCTGCATCTGTTTTATCACAAACTAGAAAATGGGAAAAGATGTTTACTATAATCCCTACAGCCTCCATTACCAACCTAATTTACCAAATACTGACTTAATTTTTATTAATTTATCACAGGGAAAAAAGTTCAAGTTAATGATACTGCATAAACCTGTAAATGTAACTCAGGAATAAAGGATAAATAATGGAATATTCTGAGTAGTATGAGTTAAGGAAGGAAATGGGGTGAATATTTACTTAGAACCATCACCAAACAACCATGCATCAAACATTGGGTAGCTAGTGAACAGAGCAATCATTTAAAATTCATAACTGTCTTGTTACTCATTTTTAGTTCTTATTTTACAGATGAGAAGACTGAGACTTTAAAAAGTTCACTAACTTGCCCATAGGAAAATATTTGGCCCCACGCTATGTTGACCTCCAAGTCCATTCTTTTTTTAGGCTGGCTTTCATTCTCTAGTTTTCTATACACCATCACTGCATTGTAATTCCTCTGGAGGTAGATTTACTTTATGCAAAGGTAGGGACACCCATGTCTCCAGGTCCTAAATTAACAGTTACAATGCACATACACAAGGTTATAACATTCTCTATTCCTCTATAACTAAATTCTACTCACTGGTGAGCCCTCATTACCAGTTATAAGTGGTCGAAAATTCATGTCCACATGGAACCTCCTAAACTGACCTTACTTGGAAATAGGATACTTGCAGATGTAGTCAAATTAATTTGAGCGCATACTGGATTAGAATGAAACCCAATTCAATGGCTGATGTGCTTTAAGAAGAGAAAACAGAAACAAAAACACACAGGGAGAGCACCACATAACTCTGGAGGCAGAGATTGGAGTGATGCATCTACCAGCTAAGGAATGCCAAGGATTGCTGGTAACCATTGGAAGCTTTGAAAATGCAAAGAAAGATGCCTTCTAGAGCCTTTGGAGAGAGAGCCTGGCTTACTGACACCTTCATTTCATCTTCCAGCCTCCATAACTGTGAGAGAATAAAATTCTGTT
Source organism: Paradoxurus hermaphroditus (assembly GCA_004024585.1). Taxonomy (NCBI): domain Eukaryota; kingdom Metazoa; phylum Chordata; class Mammalia; order Carnivora; family Viverridae; genus Paradoxurus; species Paradoxurus hermaphroditus. Next base: position 5,428 of record PITB01026617.1, on the reverse strand, counting down.
GTCTGAAGCCACCCAGTTTGTGGTACTTTATTATAGCAGCCCTAGGAAACAGGTCAAGGTGAAAAATTCTTAATTTTGCAAAGTAGGAAAGCTTGGTAACTTCCAGTTTAAAAATTCACCCCTTTGGAAAAACTGAGAGTTTTCCCTCTAAGGTCAGGAACACTAAAAGGATGTCCAGTCTCACCACTGTTATTCAACATAGTGTTGGAAGTCCCAGCCTCAGCAATCAGACAACACAAATAAGTAAAAGGCATCCAAATCGCCAAGGAGGAAGTCAAACCTTCACTCTTTGTAGACGACATGATACTTTACGTGGAAAACCCAAAAGACTCCACTCAAAAGCTTCTAGAACTGATACATTAATTCAGCAAAGTCTCAGGACATAAAATCAATATACAGAAATCAGTTGCACTTCTATACACCAATAATGAATCTGCAGAAAGAGAAAGCAAGGAATTGCTCCCATTTACAATTGCACCAAAAACCATAAAATACCTAGGAATAAACGTAACCAAACAGGTGAAACCTATACACTGAAAAACCATAGAAAGCTTATGAAAGAAACTGAAGAAGACACACAAAGAAATTAAAATATATTCCATACTCATGGATTGGAAGAGCAAATATTGTTAAAATGTCAATACCACCCAAAGCAATCTACATATTCAATGCAATCCCTATCAAAATAACACCAGCATTCTTCACAGAGCTAGAACAATCCTAAAATTCGTATGGAACCAAAAAAGACCCGAATAGCCAAAGCAATCTTTAAAAAGAAAACCAAAGCTGGAGGTATCACAATTCAGGACTTCAAGATGTATTACAAAGCAGTAATCATCAAGACAGTACAGTACTGGCACAAAAACAGACTCATAGATCAACGGAACAGAATAGAGAGATGTATATAATCTTTAACAAAGCAGGAAAGAATATCTAATGGAAAAAAAACAAGTGTCTCCAGCAAATGGTGTTGGGAAAACTGGACAGAGACATGCAGAAGAATGAACCTGGACCACTTTCTTACACCACACACACAAATAAACTCAAAAGGGATAAAAGACCTAACATAAGACAGGAATCCATCAAAATCCTCAAGGAGAAAGCAAGCAAAATCCTCTTTGACCTTGACCGCAGCAACTTCTCATTCAACAAGTCTCCAGGAGCAAGGGAAACAAAAGCAAAAATGAACTTTTGGGACGTCATCAAAATAAAGTTTCTGCACAGCGAAGGAAATAATCAGCAAAACTAAAAGGCAACCAATGGAATGGGAGAAGACATTTGCAAATGACATATCAGATAAAGGGTTAGTATCTAAAATCTATAAAGAACTTCTCAAACTCAACACCCAAAAAACAAATAATCCAGTAAAGAAATGGGCAAAAGACATGAATAGACACTTCTCCAAAGATGACCTCCAGATGGCCAATGGACACATGAAAAATGCTCAACATCACTCATCATCAGGGAAATACAAATCAACACCACAATGAGATACCACCTCACACCTTTCAGAATGGCTAACATTAACAACTCAGGCAACAACAGATGTTGGTGAGGATGTGGAGAAAGAGGATCTCTTTTGCACTGCTGGTGGGAATGCAAACTGGTGCAGCCACTCTGGAAAACAGTATAGAGCTTCCTCAAAAAATTAAGAACTACCCTATGGCTCATCAATCACACTACTAGGTATTCATCCAAAGGAAACAAGAGTGCTGACTTAAAGGGGCACATGCACCTCAATATTTATAGCAGCACTATTGGGAATAGCCAAAGTATGGAAAGAGCCCAAATGTCCATCAACTGATGAGTGAATAAAGAAAATGTGGCACGTACACGTACATACACACACACACACACACACGCACACTGGAATATTACTTGGTGATCAAAAAAGAATGAAATCTTGGAGAGGAGTCCACATGGCAGAGAAGAAGGGGGACTTGAAGTTCCCTCATCCCTCAAACACAGCAGTAGTGAGGCCAGAAGACTTGGAATGCCTGGAATCTGGGCTACAGAGTGACAGAAATATCTCCAGTGGCCCACAGGGACAACTTGGCAGGCCATAGGTGCATGATTGTTAATTGGGAGAGATAAAATGGGTGGCGTAGGCATGAAGGGGAGGGATCCCCTTCTGTGGAGAGACTAAAGGAAGAGAAGAAGCAGCTGTGGAAGCATAGGATTGTATTTGAACAAGAGAAAAACCATGGACCACAGAATGGAAAAAACAGAGAAAGAACCAATTTCTAACACCATCCAGGGTTGTGGAGCTTCCCCTGGACTGGGGCCTGCCCCACTGTACATGCACCGGGTAGGGAGGAGGAACCAGCCCCAGGCTCTGTAGCAAGCTTAGAGGTGTAGTCAGAAAGAGCAGTCCCCTCCCTTGAGGGCTGTGAGAAAAAGGTATATAGCTACTCCAAGGACAAAAGACCCTGCAGGCACATGCCAGCCAGAGGCTCTTTGTTAGCCAGGCAGAGCGGGACTACCCCAGAACCAGGGGCCTGGAATGGGAACCTTTAAGACATCAGGGTTTGAATTTCAGCCAAGCCTCTGGGAGGTGTGGGAGACTGTGGAGCAGGACAAACTGGCCCACTCATGTCTGTGTAGCACTGTGAGGACGTCCAGAACAGAATTGTCTGGGACACCTGGTTGGGGAGGAGAGACTGGGGTGTTGCCATTTTTCTCCCCATAACCAACAAAGCCTCTTCAGAGAACAGGACAGCAGGCCCACAGTGGAGGTGTGACCCCTCTACACCAAATCACGCCCTTCCATGCCTGGTAATTGTGTATCTACCAGAGCAAGACCTGACCTAACCAGACAGCCCCTCCTCCACACCAGCACAGCCACCGGTTCCAAGGTACCATCAGATATCGGTCCAGTCGTTTTGCATTTTCTGATTTGATTCTTGGCCGGTTCTTATTTATATTTATATATTTTTTTCTTCCTTTTATTCCCTTATCTATTCTGGTTGTTGGTTTGTTTAAGCAGACATTTTTAACCTATCCTTTTTACACCTTTTCTGTATCTCCTTTTTTTATTTTCCTCTCTCTCTCTCTCTCTGGATTAAGCTGTATAGTTTCTCTGATTTCCTGCCTGGTCAGTTTTTCTTTTCTTTTATTTTTTCCCCACCCCGTCATTTTTCTCTTTGTATGGGATAAGGCTTCTTCCAACACTCCCCCCCTTTTTTTTTTAATATTTTCAAGGTTTACTTTAGTAAACCAATCAAAGCACATCTGGGAGAAGGTCCAAACCACCACTACAAGTAGGGAGATAAAGCAACCAGAGTCACAACAACAGAGAGCATGCAACACACTCCAAAAACACCCCCTGAAGGGCCAGGCCCTGGACAGTGTATGACCCCTTTTTAATATGGTAGTGCTCGCAGGTGCAGGACACATAACAAGCTATTAAAACATGTAAAGGACTGAAAAGTAGCCTAAATGATGAAACAGAAAATTCTCCTCAAAAGAAATTCCAGGAAGAAATGACAGCTAGAGAATTGCTCAAAACAGATATAAACAATATATTTGATTAAGAATTTAGAATAATAGTCATAAGACTAATGGCTGGGCTTGAAAAAAATTGCAGCAGAGATCAAAGAACTAAGAAATAGTCATGAAGAAATAAGAAATGCTGTAAATGATGTAAAAATAAACTAGATGCAGTGACAGTAAGGATGGAGGAGGCAGAGGGGAGAATAAGTGAAATAAAAAATTAAATTATGGGAAATGATGCAGCCAAGAAAAAGAGATAAAAAAATGCCAGACCACAAGGGGAGAATTAGAGAACTAAGTGGTTCAATGAAACATAATAATATCCACATTACAGGAGTTCCAGAAGAAGAAGAGAGAGAAAAAAGGGCAGAAGGTTTACTTGAACAAATTATAGCTGAGAACTTCCCTAATCTAGGGAAGGAAGCAGACATCCAAATCCAAGAGGCACAGAGAACTCCCTTCATATTCAGCAATACTAGGTCTTCACCACAGCATATCATAGTAAAACTGGAAAAATACAAATATAAAGAGAGAATTCTGAAAGCAGCTAGGGACAAACAGGCCTTAACCCACAAGGGTAGACACATAAGGGTAGTAGCAGATCTGTCCACTGAACCTGTCCACTGAAGGAAGTTTCAGGAAATATTCAATGTGCTGAATAAGAAAACTATGCAGCCAAGGATCTTTTATCCAGCAAAGCTGTCATTCAGAATAGAAAGAGAGATAATGGCTTTCCCAGACAAAAAAAAAAAAAAACTGAAGGAGTTCATGACCACTAAATCAGCCCTGCAAGAGATCCTAAGGGGGACTCTGTGAGTGTAATGCTGCAAAGACTACAAACGACCAGAACATCACCACAAGCATGAAACCTACAGATAACACAATGACTCTAAATCCATATATTTCAATAATAACTCTGAATGTAAATGGACTAAATCCCCCAAAGACATAGAGTATTAGAATGGATATAAAAACAAGATCCATCTATATTCTGTCTAAAAGAGACTCATTTTATACCTGAGGACACCTTCAGATTGAAAGTTAAGGGATGGAGAACCATCTATCATGCAACTAGAAGTCAAAAGAAAGCTAGAGTAGCCATACTTATATCAGACAAACTAGATTTTAAACTAAAGGCTGTAACAAGAGATGAAGAAGGGCATTATATCATAATTACAGGGTCTATCCATCAAGAAGAGCTAACCATGGTAAATGTTTATGCCCCCAACTTGAAATACCCAAATAAATAAATCGATTAATCACAAACATTAGCAATCTTAATGATAAGAATACGGTAATTGCAGGGGACTTCAATACTCCACTTACAGCAATGGAAAGATCACCTAGCAGAAAATCAATAAAGAAACAATGGACTTGAATGATACACCAGACCAGATAGATTTGACAGATATATTCAGAACTTTTCATCCAAAAGCAGCAGAATACACATTCTTCTCGAGTGCACATGGAACATTCTCTAAGATAGATCACATTCTTAGTCACAAAACAGCCTTCAATAAATATAAAAAAATTGAGATCATACCATGCATATTTTCAGATTTTAATGCTATGAAACTTGAAATCACAAGAGAAAATTTGGAAAGCCTCCAAATGCATGGAGGTTAAAGAACATCCTACTAAAGAATGAGTGGGTCAACTAGGCAACTAAAGAAGAAATTTAAAAATATACGGAAGCAAATGAACGTGTACACCTGACAGTCCAAACCCTTTGGATGCAGAAAGGCAGTCATAAGAGGAAACTACATTGCAATCCAGGCCTATTTCAAGAAACAAGAAAAATCCCAAATACAAAACCTAACTGCACGTCTAAAGGAACTAGAAGAAGAACACCAAGGAAACCCCAAAGCCAGAAGAAGAAAAGTAATAATGATTAGAGTAGAAATAAACAATATAGAATCAAAAAAAAAAAAAAAAC
>PITB01026616.1:0-21270 GCA_004024585.1 Paradoxurus hermaphroditus | reverse complement strand
GCTGCACGGATGCGTCTCCTGGGCTTTATCTTCCGGAAGCAAGATGTTGGGGGGGATGCGCAAAACCAGCTGCAGAACCAGCTGCTCCATCCTGCCGAAGAGGCTGTCGAACCGCCCTTTCAGGAAGCCCAGGAACTTCTCCGTGCCCTTGCGGACCTGCACGGGGCGGACCTCGCCGCCCGGGGCGGCGCCCAGCTTCTGGAGGATGACCTGCTCCACGGCCTGCGTCACCTCGAACAGGTGGTCCTGGAACGCGATGTAGAGCCGGAGCAGGCACGTCTGAGGGGTGAAGCCGAAGAACTGGGCCTCGTAGCTCATCGGGTCCACGGACATCGCGGCTCCTGCCGCTGCGGGAATTCCCGGGTGAGAAATCTGCAAACGGCAGGAGAAAACCCGGCCGGATGAGCGAGCGTCCGACGAAGGGAGCGATGGAGTTACAGAGGGCCGGGGAGCGAGCGACAAAGCGGCCAACAAAACCGAAGGGGCCTGTGGGCCGGGCTCACCCTCGACGAGATGCAAACCCTGCGTCCCGGGGACTCGTCCCTCCCGCCCCGTTACCCGGGGCCCCGGGGCCCGGTCTCCTGAACTGTCGCCATCCCGGACAACGCTCCTGTTTGGACGGATGACCTAAGACTCCGTTTCCTGGGGGTCGACGGCCTTCGTCCCCACCCTTTCCGCCCTGGCCGCTGCTACTGGGAACCCCGCCCCAGCTGCTCCTCCGTTTTGACCACGACCTGTGACCTCATAGGCCGTTCATTCTCCCCCTTCGCGTAATCAGATTACGCCTCAGCCTTCAAGGCCCTCAGCGCTGGCATCCGCTTCCTTGCTCGGTCCCGCCCACTCCACTGCAGCTCTGCCATCCAGCACTCCGACCGCACCCCTGCCGACCGCACCCCTGCCAACGGCCTCAATGCCCCCACCCCTATCCTACCAGCCCAGCCATCTGAAAGCCCCAGCTGCCCGCTGAGAGAGCCTCCTGTCGGCTTTACAACCGCGAGCTGATTTTTCAAGGGTCTGGGGGTCATTCAACATCTAGGAAACATCTAGGAAAATAGCACTGGACCCCTGTCACTGTGGGGGTTTAACCAAGGCGCCCTTTCCTGAGCTGTAACAATACGCTTATTCTAGAAATGGGAGCAGCCTCGTTATTCCTTCAGATAAAGGCGGTTAGCTCAAACAAACGCTAGCTCGACGACCAGGTGAATTCAGGAGAACCTTCGGGAAAGAATCTGAAGCAAATGGTGCGGCCGGCCTTCTTACGGGGAGGGAAGACGTCGTTAATCTTGCGGATTTACGTATGTGATGGCTAAACCCTGTCCAACTGGTGGGCTGCGTAACGCGGGGAGAATTTCTTTCTGCCTCTGTAACCTCATCCACAGGCGACCTGGCGCACTGTGATCTGGACATGCGCGTCAGTGACAAAACTGCTTGGGGGCGCCCGGGGGCTCCGTCGGTTGAGCGGCCGCCTCCGGCTCAGGTCATGACCTCACAGATCGTGAGTTGGAGCCCTGCGTCGGGCTCTGTGCTGACGGCTCAGAGCCCGGAGCCTGCTTCCGATTCTGTGTCTCCCTCTCTCTCTGCTCTTCCCAAGCTCACACTCTGTCTCGCTCTCAAAAATAAGTAATAAAATAAACACTTCCCACGTCTTGTAGAGAGGACTCTGGGGCTTGGCAGGATTTTCACTTCCTCGGGCTGCCCTACGCCTCCCTTCAGGATCAAGTTCAAGCTCTGTGGACGTGGCTTCCAAGGGCCTCCATCCCCCGACCCTCGCTAACAGCTGTTTTCCCGGTTCGGGACTTGGGACGGCATAACGGAGTACTTCCCGGTCGTGGCGCCCCAGTTCCGGTCCTGCCTTACCGGACTCTCCCACAGGAACCGAACCCCCTAGAGTTTCACACACGCCTCTTCCAGCCCGTCTGTAATGCACCTCTGCCCGGCGTCAGGCAGTCTTGAAAAGTACTTCTGTATATGTAAGCTTCCGTTTGTACGTCTGCGGTCACGTCGGGTTATCACCCTTCGCGGGTCCCAGGAAGGACGCCACCGACTCTGTCACACGCATAAGCCACACCGGACGTGCCCGTTCTGGAGACGGGCACCTGGCCTGCCTGCAGCACCTTGCCACCAGAAAGAACGGTGTGACAAACACCCTCCTATAATGTTTCCTGGGGACCTGCCAGCTGTTTACACCGGCAAGTAAGTGCTGGGCCATGCCGCGGACTCCCACGTGACGTCACTAAACACCGCCACCAAAATGTTCTGCAGAACACGGCGGGGGGGGGGGGGGGAGGGGGCAGTTCAGGCTGCCTGACCGAGCCCCTGGCAGCATAGGAACATTCCTCATGTCCTCACCAACACCTGACGCTTCCAACATCCTAATTTCTGCCAATCTGGTAGGTGTAATGTTTATTTTTTATTACTTTTTGAGAAAGAGAGAGAGAGAAAGGCAGAGAGAGAGAGAGAATCCCAGGCAGGCTCCACTCTCCGGGAAGGGGCTCCATCTCGCAACCCTGGGATCAGGACCCGAACTGAAATCAAGAGCCGGACGCTAAACCGGCTGAGCTGCCCAGGCGCCCCGGGTCTCGACTGTTTGAGGGTGGCCTTCTGAAAACCAAAAGCAGGCACCCCACACCCAGGCTGGGCCCTGAGGGCGGACGCGACCTACACTCTCCCCACCCCCAGCTTACTGGTTTACATTATGGTGACTTTATCCTGGGAGAACAAGAATTTCACCTTCCAATGGCTTGATTGTGCAGTACGACCCCCACACACACCCCGCCCCCAAAGATGGATCAACTCTTCAAAGCGCACCAGCAATAATCTACACCCGGAGATTCTCTGACACCCTCGCCTCAGCTGTTTCCACCAATCCTGGACCGTGAGGGCAGGATCCCTACCCAGTCCTGACCAAGCCCCCAGGCGGAAAGCAAAGCACCTTAATCCAACCCTGCAGTTCTCAACACTTTCCCTTGCCTTTCCTCCCTTTGAGAGACGGACTGCGGGAGCTCCGAGGGGTCCCCCCTCCCCACCTTTGCCAGGGTAAGCAATACATTCGGCACGGCTTTGCCAAAGGGTTGTGACGCCGATATTCGGGGAGCAGGCGAACTTTTTAAAGTCTATTATTATTTTCTTTTTAGCAATCTCAGCACCCGGCGTGGGGCCCTAACTCGCCTCCGGGAAAGGAAGAGTCGAACGCTCTCCCGACCCAGCCAGCCAGGCGACCCCAGGCGAGACTATTTTAATGCGGATTTCCCTGGTGGCTGGTAAAGCCGGGCACCTCTGCGTGCTCCTGGGGCTTCTCCCCGTGCGGTCCCCACTCCTGTCCCGTGGCAGCCCGCCCTCCCCAGCCTCGCACTCGGGTCCTTCGGCATCCGCCACCCCCCCTGCCGCTCAGTCCCCGTGCCAGAAGCCTTCACTGCTTCCCTACAACCGACCCGACACGCCCCTCGTTCTGCCGGCCAGGACCCGACTATCTTCCGACCCAACCCAGCTACCTTCCTTCCTCGAGATGTCTTCGTCCCCTCAGGGGAGGACGCCGTGGCCCAGCACCCGCTCCGAGCCGCCACCGGGGCTGGGCTTCTCTCCCGGGAGCCCGCCTCGCCTCCTCCGCTCGGGTCCCGCCGCGCAGCCCGGACCCCGCCGGGCGGGGACCACTTCCGGCGCGCCGCCCGCTCCGGCAGGGCCCCCGGGGCATGCCGGGATCTCGGGGCAGGCGGCGGGCGGCACCGCGGGCGGCCGCCCGGCGGTGGTGCCGAGCGCAGCCCCGCCCCTGCCCGCCGGTCCCCGGAGGAGATGCAGCCCTGCGGCCCTTACCCGAGCTAGCGGGAGGGTGATGAAACCGACCACGCGCTGGCTTCCCGCCACCGCCTTTGAACTGCCGCGGAAAGGCGGCGCCGCGGGCTCCCCGGCTACGGGCGGACTCCGGCCTCCGCGAACGAGGGCCCAGGCGGGACGCTGGCCGGCCCCTGATTGGCCGGCCGCGCGGGGCCGCGCCTCGCTCAGACCCGGGAAGGGGCCGGGCGGGAAAGCCAGCTGTGGCCGGCGCGGATTGGCTGACGGAACCGGGACTGACACGCCTCTCCTCGACGTTGGTGGGCTGGTGGGTGGGGCGGATGGGCGGGGTCCCGCGGAGACGCAACTCGCGATTGGCCGGCGCGCTTTCCCCAGCGCTCTGGCGATTGGTGGCGGGCAGGGCGCGCGGCGCTCATTGGGCGGCAGCCCTCTCCGGCCCCGCCCCGCGGCCGGGGCTGACTGGCGGAAGGGGAAGTGGGGGGGCAGGCGGCGGTGGGGAAGATGGCGTACCAGAGCCTCCGGCTGGAGTACCTGCAGATCCCACCGGTCAGCCGCGCCTACACTACCGCCTGCGTCCTCACCACCGCCGCTGTGGTGAGCAGCTGCAGCGCCTGCTTCTCGCTGTCCGCGCCGGATGCGAGCGGGACCTCGGGAGACTGGGTTCTGGGCCTCGGGGAAGCCCAGAGGGGCTGGTCTCAGGGGTGGGTGGAAGGCGTACGGGGCTCACTCTGGGGTTCGGGACGGCCCCCGGGGCGCCTGTCCAGTGACCCGAGGAGGGAGTGCTGCTCCACGAGGGGTTGAGGATCAGGGCTGCTAGTCAGTTCCTGAGACAGGAAGGCCGGACCTGTAGCAGGTCGGGGCTGCGGGAGCCGCCCACCCTGGAAAACGAGTCTCAGAAGTCAGGCGATGGGCAGGTGGTACCGTGGTGGCAGGTGGCAAGAAGGTCCGCTCGGTGAAGAAACTTAGACGTGGAGGACAGAAGAGTGGAAGTTATGGAGAGGGGAACGTCTTGAAATAACGAGAGTGCGGACCTAGAGATTGTCGGGAAGCAACGGCCCCGACGGTGGCAGGGTCTTCAAGGTTGCTGCTTCTGAGTGAGTTGTGCTGCTGCGCACAGCAGTTTCAGGTGGTGGCCAGGTGCTCTAACGTGCCCTGTGTCTAAGATGTCACTACCTGCCACCTTTGCCTTCATGTCCACCTCAAGGACTGCAGCAGAAAACCAAGTTGTATCCATGCATTAGGTGGGAGAGATACAAAGAATGGTGCCGCTGCTACCGAATTTTTTTTTACCAGCCTCTTCCTCCCGCCTAAGAAAGCCTTAAAGGGTGGAGCCAGAGCCGCGGGGGAGCTGGAAATTGCGAGGCCTCCTCCTCTTTTGTTGCAGATGTTTTGTTTCCTGATGGATTTGCTCTAAGACGCTCTTTCTTTCTCTTTCAGCAGTTGGAATTGATCACACCTTTTCAGTTGTACTTCAATCCTGAATTAATCTTTAAACACTTTCAAGTAAGTCATGATCACAACCACAGTTAACGTTCCAGTGTTTTAAACTCGCTTTTCGTGCTTTTAAGTAGCAAACCTTTCCATGTACTGTCGGAAAAGAATTCAGTGGGAATATTTGATTTTAAGTCTTACGGGGGGAGGGTTACGACAGCAGTGATTCCGCACCCCGATTGGGCTTCGGAACCCCCTAGGGAACTCGGAAGAGATTTTCAGGCCCCTCATCATGTACCAAAATCGGAATCCCCAAGAGTAGGAAGGCAGAGTCTGTGTTTTATTCGTAAAGTTCCCTGCCTGGTTTTGATTCGATGTGTCCAGTTCCCGTATTTAGAAACTACCGGTTCAGAGTTCTATCGTAGTTGGAGACGAGACTAGCGGTCTCTGCCCAGGGAGAGTCTGATCTCACAGGACGCCCTGTTCTGTCCACTCACCACTCGGGGTTAACGCTGTGGTCCACTTCGGAAGCCCACGTCCCCGAGTAAGCTGATCTGTCCCCCAGGGATCAGGTGATGGTCCCAAAAGTCCAAAAGACCGACTTCTCACCCAGCACGCCAGTTCTGGGCTATAGTGGGAGACGGTCCTTCCCAGCAGCGAGAACGCTGAAAGAGGCGTGGCGTCCTGCTCCGGGGAGGTCACGAGGCCGGTGACTGGAGGGCGAGAAGGACCGGGGACTCAGAATTCTGCCTCCCCCGTGCCGTTCCCCCGTTGCACCTGGGTGCCGTTCCCGTTCCACCCATCGAACCCCAGCTCGCCTTTCCGTTCCCAGCTTTCGTGCGGCCGCTGAGATTCGTCCTCCTTCGTGTCCTCAGGGTGTCTGCGAACACCCACGTGTTTAGTGCACATACTCGAGGGGTCCGTGAGTATTTCCATCTCTCGATCGTACTCACATTCACGTGTAGGCTTGTCTCCCGGCCGAGCTGGGGTCCCTAAGATCCTGGATGAAGCTCGTATGCCGCACGGAGTATTTCAACTTTGTTTCCAAGCCTTCGGAATTTAATGATGCGCAAAGCAGGCCCGTGGACTCCCGTCCCTGCCGGCACCCTTCGCCTCTCCGCCGGCCTTGGCGGGGGGCTGCGGCTCCATCCAGGCATTGCTTCCTGCTCGCCTGCTCAGCTTGGTTTTGCCTGGGGGTCAACCCCTCCGTGACACCACGTATCTGCATTTGGGGTCGGGCGTTCCAGGCCCGACTTCAGAGTCTCCCCGGTCCCGCTGCCCTGGGCGAGCCATCTGACGGCTCTCCGAGTCGCCACACGTCCTCACGTGTGACCTGGGGACGGTCGTACCAGCTGTCGCCTCACGCGAGATTACAGACGCGTTAAAACGGGAAGCGCTCCCCCGTTGTGAGTAGTTGTCTTTCACGTGGGTGCGGATGGGTAGGGAAGGGGGAAGGGTTTCCGCCGTGAGAACGGCGTCCCCGTTTCCCCCAGTTGGACTCTGGTTTAAGTTGGAGCGTGAGGTTTTCACCCGCAGGGAGCCGCCCGTGTCCTCAGACTAGAGCTGGAGTCTTTGCTTCAGGATCCCTCTTTCCTCTGGGCGGTCCTCACTAGCAGAACCGCTTCTCGGCGATTTATTCTGGGTCTCCGGATTTCTCCCCGGCCTTCGAGGCCGCTCGTCAGACACGACACGTGCGAGAGCCCTCTTCCCTGTCGCCAATTACCGTAGTCCGTCCACCCAGCTGCTTCCATAATTTGCCCGACCATACGGTATGGGGCTTTTTCTGTGTTGTTGTTTTTTTTAAAGACAACGGCAGCCTCAAGTTTTCTGTCCTCTCGTCCCTACAGATTTCAGGGGCCTAGAGATATCTTCCAGGCATTCAGCTAGAAGCACAAAACCCTGTGGGGGACCGCGCGTGCCCCGCTTTTTGGCTCCGATGGTGGCATCGCGGACTCATGGCCTGTCAACCGTGCAATCCTCGCGTCTCTCTTTCGTCTTAATATGGACACGCGTCCTGGGCTATTTCACTTAATCAGTCTTTCTCCTGGTTCTCTTGTCTTTTAACAGATATGGAGGCTAATCACCAATTTCTTATTTTTTGGTCCGGTTGGATTCAATTTTTTATTTAATATGATTTTTCTGTATCCTTTGTTAAGCGGTCGTCAGCGGGAAAAGTTTAGGTGTACTCAGGGACGGAAGACAGGTTAAAGGTGTTAATGCTGTTAGTTTCGTCAGCACCGGAGCCGTGACTTCTGGGCCCTGGCTCAGGGGTCCACGGCGCCGCTGGTCAGAAAGCCGGGTTTGCAGGGCGTGTGTCGGTCACCGTTCCGATGGGAGGTATTTAACCCTGACGATCCCGCTTCCGCCCGTCTGTCACCGGCGGACCGGACCGAGGGGGAGGGCAGTGGTGTGGTCGGGGTCCATCGGGCCGGCACCCAGCCGAGGTGGAAACTGCCAGGGCTTGCTGCCGGGTCGGGGATGGGTCCAGGAGGAGGGGGCGAACGGGAGGGCCTCGTGGGGGTGACAGGACCCCGGGCTCGGGCGGGATCGACGGCGCCTGACAGTTAGATGTGCCGGCGCTGGGCCCCTCTACGGAGGGCGCCCCGGAAATGCCGCCCCTGCCGCCGGAAGACGCGGGTTCTCACGCGGGCGGCTCCGGCCCGGGCGGCGAGAAGGCGGCTGGGCGCGGGGAAGGCGGGCCGGTCGATCGGGAAAGCGTCCGGACGCCCGCGGCGGCGGGGCCCGGTCCCCAGTCCCCTCGGGGACACGCTCGCGGAGGCGGCGGAGTTTGCCTTTTTCTTCATTCCTGCGCGCGCGTCGTCTCCTTAACCTGGACGCGAAGATACCGCTACTGCCGCATGCTGGAAGAAGGCTCCTTCCGAGGCCGGACGGCGGACTTCGTATTTATGTTCCTTTTCGGTGGATTCTTAATGACCGTATCCTTCCACAAGTGGGGCAGACGCAGCAGAATGCGGAGGGACGCCCGTCGTGTCCCCGGAGCTCCCCGCCTGTCGTCTGGACTCAGCGCTCGGGCTGACCCACGGACGGGGCGGGGCGCACCTCCAGGCTGGAGCGTCGGGGTCCCACTGGTCCACAGCGTCCTTTCCGTGGCAGCCCTCAGCCTGGAGGCGGGACAGGGTGCTCCTCTCCCAGGCGCCAGTGGGGGGAACCTGTAGCCCAGGTGGCCGCTGTTAAGTGTGTCGGCTTTATTCTTGTCGACGGGTGTATTTTTAAGCTAAGTTGCTGAGACATTTATTTGGATAGGATCCAAACTGATAAATTGCTATTTTTTTAATGTTTATTTTTAATTAAAAAAAAATTTAATGTTTATTTGTTTTCGAAAGAGAGAGACAGAGCGTGAGCAGGGAGGGGGAGAGAGAGGGGGGAGAGCCAGAATTGGAAGCAGGCTCCAGGCTCCGAGCCGTCAGCACAGAGCCCGAGATCGGGCTCGAACTCACGATCCCTGAGATCGTGACCTGAGCCGAAGTCGGACGGTTAACCGACTGAGCCCCCCAGGCGCCCCTGCTGTGCGCTTATTTTTGAGAGAGCGCGTGAGCAGGGGAGGGGCATAGAGAGAAGGGACAGAGAGGCTCTGTGCTGACAGCAGAGAGCCCGATGCAGAGCTCAGACTCTGAAGCGGCTACCCTCGAGAAGTTTTGGCCCGGCGCCCCGGGTAGTCGTTGTGAGGCTCCCCCCCCCCCCCCCCCCCGGAAGCCGTCCCTGAGGCAGACCTCCGCTGGCACGCGGTCCTCCGCCCGCGCGCTCAGCCTTCCCTGTCGCACCGCCGACCGCGACGTTGGCCTTGACGCCGTCCGCCAGCTCTTCGGTCTGTTCGTGAGCCTGGTGTTCCTGGGCCAGGCCTTCACCATCATGCTGGTGTACGTGTGGAGCCGGAGGAACCCGTACGTGCGCATGAACTTCTTCGGCCTCCTCAACTTCCAGGCGCCCTTCCTGCCCTGGGTGCTCATGGGCTTCTCGCTGCTGCTGGGCAACTCCATCATCGTGGACCTGCTGGGTAAGAGCCTGCCGCTCCCGCCCTGCTCCCGCACCCCTGCGCGGCCGGGCCCCCGCGCCTTCGGGCCCGGTTTGTGGTTACGTGCTCAAAGCCTCCCGCAAATGGTGAGTTTTTAAACGCTTGTCGCTTGTCTCGCTGTCTCTCCTGAACCGCGCGCAGTCGGTCGCGTCGTGGGTGCCCCAACCCCCCGCCTCATTCTCCATTTCTCGGGGACCCTAGGCATCGCGGTTGGACACATCTACTTTTTCCTGGAAGACGTATTTCCCAACCAGCCCGGTGGGATCAGAATCCTGAAGACGCCGTCTATCTTGTGAGTATTTACCACCGGCCGGCGTGTGGCTCGCGGATGGCCCGGGCCGGGTCCGCGATCGGTGCTCCCTCGGGGCTCCCGAGGCCCCGAGGCCAGGCCGTGTCTGCGGGCGGAGCCCCGGCTGCCGCTGAAGAGCAGGCGGACGGGGCCGGAGGTGGCGCCCGCTGCCCGCCGGCGCCTCCCGTCCCAGGGAGGAACCCGCTGGTGTCCGGGACAGCTGCCGTCTGAGCTTACGGAGGTGAGGTGGTAAAGGGGGCAAAACTGGCCACAGGCAGTTTCTAGGCGTGGTCCTTCCGGCCTTCCGGAAAGTACGAGGAGTAGTGAGAGGCAGTGAGCCGGCCTGGAAACCAGGTACCCGGCTGCGTGACACGAAGAAAGCCCGTTTGGGGGCCCCTGGCCGGCTCAGTCGGGGAGTGCGTGCCTCCTGGCCTCGGGGCTGTGCGTCGGAGCCCGATGTGGGGTGTAGAGAGGACTGCAAAGAAATCTTCCAAACAAAAGTCCCTTTGTGTTTTGCACTTTCGTCTCCTGAGAACAGAGCTTTGATTCGTAAGACCGTCTCGTACTCCAGAACGTCGTGTCCTCGAGACGTACGGCACTTAAAGGGGCCCACGTGAGCAGTAAAGTGTGCGTAGTTATTATAAAATGGTGGGGGCGCCTGAGGGGCTCAGTCAGTTAAGCATCTGACTGGGCTCAGGTCATGAGTTCGAGCCCTGCGTTGGGTGAGCCCCACTTTCTCTCTCCCCCCCACTCCCCGTCCCTCGCTCACCTGCGCCATCTCTCTCTCTCAAAAAAATAAAAATAGTATAAACTGTTGGTGGTAGAGCAGTTAAGACAAAGAGTAAAATCCCGCGTGATCCCCCCGCTCGGCTCTGACGCTGGCTGTCGCCGTTGGTGCTGGGATACGTAGTCTTCAGTCTCGTACGGTCTGTACTTTTTAGAACTGCTATTTCATAACCTGTTCGGTGTAGTGAGTCATCAAACGTCCTACAGAATCGTCCCGGCTGCCAGGCGGCGAGGGGCGGTGTGCTTTTCTCTGACTCCCTCCTGGACGGACGGGCCGTCGGGACTAGCTTTCCCCTTCTGCGCTCGCTGGGGGGCCCTTCGTGGTGGAGGCCGAAGGATACATTCCCACTCGGGTTACTGTCGGGTCGCCGTCCACGCGCGTCGTCCAGCTCTGCGTGTCTATGGGCCCAAGGGGAGGCGGGGCTTTCCGGCCTGTCGCAGGTGGAGGCCTGGATTGACCTTTCCTAGTGGACAGCTGTCAGGCAGCTTGGTTTTTGTTTTACTTTTTTTTTTAACGTTTATTTATTTTTGAGAGAGAGAGAGAGGGACAGACAGAGCATGAGCGGGGGCGGGGCACAGAGACGGAGGGAGACGCAGAATCGGAAGCAGGCTCCAGGCTCCCAGCCGTCAGCACAGAGCCCCGCGAGGGGCTCGAACTCTGGAACGGTGAGATCGTGACGTGGGCCGAAGTCCGACGCTCGACCGAGTGAGCCGCCCAGGCGCCCGGGGTCTTGTTTTTATGGTGGTTTTTAAAGTTTACTAGAGAGGGGAGCCTTGCGTGCCCCGCTGCCCCTCGCGCGCGCCCGTGTGTGCACGCATGTCTGTGTGCGCGGTGCGCCTGCGCACTCCTTCACGCGAGGCCAATGTCATTCCCTCCGACGCGTCTGACGATCGCCCCCGTCGCCGCACGGGTCGGGACTCGGGCCCCTTTCCTCGCGCGGTCTCCCGCCCCGTGAACGCAGTGCTCTTCCCCGCGGTGCCCTCCTCGCGCCGGCGGTGAGCCCGAGTCCCATGATCACCGATAGGCTCACTGTCGCATGAACCCCGCGCCCTCGCCCCCCGGGGGGATGCCTCGGCTCCCCGGGGTGGGCTGCTGTGTCACCCACTCCTGAGCCTACTCGGGCTCTGCCGCCCGCAGAGCCCCTCCGGGGGTGCACGCCCCGGGCGGACTCTGCGCTCCCTGGGCCCTTCCCGCCCCAGGCCACCACGGCGCCGCCCCCTCGCAGGACCCCTGCTTTGTTCTGTCCCGTTAACTTCGGGAAGGAGGGTCTCAGTTTTGAACGTGCTTCCGTTTCATTAGGAAAGCAAACCTCTCCGCGCTTATTGGCCGTTTGGGTTCTCTTCTTGAACGGCCTTTCAGCCCTGTGTTTTTCTACTGCTGGATGCTTGCTTTTACCCTTAGTTTGCAAGAATTATTATTACTATTATTTTTGGTTAATCTGTAAGAATTAAAGGAGTCACATTAATACATATGATGCTTTTTTCTGACCTGAGTATAAAGTAGAAGTTCCAGATACATTTCTGACTTTTTCAGCTATGGGTGAGTGTAATCAGAATTAGGAATATAAACAGCGATGCTACTTTAATGGTTTGTTGTATTTTTTTTTTTAATTTTTATTTACTTCTGAGAGAGAGAGACCCACACACACACAGACAGAGTGCAAGTGGGGGAGGAGCAGAGAGAGGGAGACACAGAATCGGAAGCAGGCTCCAGGCTCTGAGCTGTCAGCACAGAGCCCAACGTGGGGCTTGAACTCAGGGACCACGAGATCATGCTCTGAGCCGCAGGTTCCTCGAAAGCAAGGTATCATGCAGTATTTGTCACGGAACACCGTGTCCTCGGCATTCACCCACGTCACGGCAGGCGGCAGAGCTGCTTTTTCAGGCTGGATGATGTTCCGTTGTGGTTCTGTTTATCCATCCGTCTGTCCCGTGTGTCTCTGGGTACTGGGCGATGCCTTGGTTGTGGGGAGACATTCATGATAAACTTACTGCAAATCAGGTTACAGGACAAACAGTGTGATCAGTGTTTGTAAAAGCACACGTGGAAAAGTTCAGCAAGCGTAATGAAAATACCTGCCATGAATCTGGAGATTTAGAAAACTTAAATATATTTTCTGTTTTCTTTATAATTAGCATCTATTGCTTTTGTAGTTAGAACAAAACAAAACATCTAGGAGGTAAAACTTAACATAAATGTGAAATAATTGTGAAAACTTCCGCACCGAGAGAAGGTCGGCTTGGCGGGTGGAGGTGTGTGTCCGTCGCTGGAGGCCCCGTGGGATCTGTGACCCTGCAGGACGGAACCTGCCGGGACTCTGGGCCTAAGCGACGTCTGTCGCCTGTCTTTCAGGAAGGCTATCTTTGATACACCAGATGAGGATCCAAATTACAACCCACTACCTGAAGAGCGGCCGGGAGGCTTCGCGTGGGGCGAGGGCCAGCGCCTTGGCGGTTAGAGCCGCGGTGCCGAGACGAGGCCCGGCTGGGAAGGACTCGGTGACGTACCCGTGGGGGCTCGTTTATCCTTTGTGTTGCAAGAGTGTGGACACTTCCGACGGCTCGGCAGATTTGAACTCCAGGAGCACTTTACGAAATGGTACACTAGCGGACAGAGGGCAGGGCGCCGGGGGCAGGCGGCCAGCGGCTTCTGGCCACGCCGGCCCCGGAAGCGCGACCCCTCGGAGCCAAACAACTGGAGACACAGACACCGGCCGCCGCTCGCGAGCACGCACGGGAGGCCGGAGTTGCGAGGCGCGGGGCCCGGCTTTCCCTCCTCCTTGCTGGCCATGGCCGTGGTGTGAACGGAGGTTTCAGAGGACAAATAAAACTGAATTCCATCTCTCTCGCTGAATCAGAGCTTTTGTGTGCGATCCTTTCCATTACGAGGTGCTCCCGCTGCCGCGCAGGCCCGGGCGCCTCCCGGGTCCACGCAGCGTTCGCCGGGAGTCCGTCGCAACGGGGGAGGCGTGCGGCGGGTCCTCGCACGCGGGGCCGGCTCCTGCGGGAAGATCTGGTTCTGCCGTGCAGAGAGTTCTTCTCCGTCCGGGCTTCTGCAAAACCGCAGGTGGTCAGATGAGCGGAAAAGGGGGGGAGGTGCTCACAGCAGCGGGAATCGGACCGCAGGCGAGTCGGCTACGGGCGCGGGGGGCGGCGTATTCATTCCGCTTGCGCGTCTCCATCAAGAAACAGCCAGGCAGAGACCGCTAATGGCCACCCTTCCGGAAAACAACAGACAGAGCTCTTCCGAGGCCTGGGATGGTGACTCCGGAGCCGGAAGAACAGGCGCCCGTGAGGCAGGGGTCCCCGGGTCTTCAGCTGATTGACGCGGTCGCTCTGCTTCGGGAAAAGCTGAGAAAGTTTTCAGAGCCACGTACCTGGTTGACCTTTGCAATCGCGTAGAATCAGACAGGGTCCAGAGGAGCAGACGCTGAATGCCTGTGAGTGCATGAACACCCTCCAGAACATTCATTTCCCTGGGTCCCAGCGGGTTCGCACTCACACGGTCGAAGCTGTTGACAGCCCAGAGGAACGAAACGGACGCCCCTAGGAAAGAGATCATTGCAAAGGCTTTGAATACGCAGCACGTGGGGGGCACCTGGGCGGCCCAGCCGGTTAAGCGTCCGCCTCCAGCTCAGCTCCTGATCTCATGGTTCACGAGCTCGACCCTCGTCCGACTTCGACTCAAGTCACCATCTCACGGTGCGTGAGTTCGAGCCCCGCGTCGGGCTCTGTACTGACAGCTCGGAGCCTGGAGCCGGCTTCGGATTCTGTGTCTCCCTCTCTCTGTCTCAAAAATAATGTTAAAAAAATAAGTAAAAAATAAAAGAGTTGGATGCCTAACCACTGAGCCACCCAGGCGCCCCCGCGGTAGCTCTTTTCTAGAGCGAGAGTTCCTCAGAGGTCTCCGTACTCATGAAGAACGTGAACTTTAGATGAAACGGAATCGACACCGTAGGTGCGGGTTTTCAGATGGTGCAGAGAAGTGGATAGTATTACCCCTAAACAGAACGGGAGCAGACGATGGGACTTCACATACATGTTCCACACGCTGCTTGCCAGCGACTCTGTGGTGGTTGCAGTTTTACGGAATGTGGGCTAATGGGGCTGCTTTTCCCCCTAAGTGATCAAAAAAAAAAAAAAAAAGAAATCTTGAAATGCTAGTCTTAGAACGCACAGTCCTTACAGGCTTCTTAAATTCCGTCATGTCTCGTCTTTGTTCCAGAAAGCTTGAATCTCATTAGGGCTTCAAAACTGATTTATTTGGAGTCTCGAAGAAGGCGGCTCTAGTTCTGTGTTCCCGTAGCCAACTTTGAGTCATCCGGTCCACGGCGTGTCTGTGGTAGAACTTTGATCCCAGAACCTGTTCACTGTTCATTTCCGTAGGGAACATCTCTATATATCGGTGACGACGAAACACGAAACCGCGGTCAGCTGCGGGACCTTCATTTCCGTGGTGTTACGGGATGAGAGTTCCCAGGAGGCCGGTCCGCGCCCCTCCGCCGCGTCCTGGGCAGTGGCGACGCCGGTCCCCGACATCGGCACCCGATCCCGGCTTGCCTGGGCATAAGGCAAAGTCTCCCGTCTCCAGCTTTCCTCTGTCTCGATTCCCACAGAACACCCCGCTTTTGGTAATGCACGTCAACCGAAAGTGAGACTCAATATACAGTATATGGACTTTTGTGCCCAGTGTACCCGGCATACGTGTAATTGAAGGGACTCCTGGATTCTACCAGGAACGCCGAAAAGCACATCTCACTAAGTCAAAGCTCGTTGTTGTGGTAGAAACACAGTTCGTGTTCCTTTAAAAAGAAACACATGCAAATTGCATCTGCCCAGGAGACACGTTTTCTGTGCGTTTTGGGGTGTTTTCTTCACTGTGGATTTAGATTCACTTCTCTCTTCCACTCGTTCTTTTTCCGTCGCCCGTGGGGGTCCTGATATCTCTCATCCTCTCGTGTGGTCTCTAAGCAGCGAGCACCCAAGTTCCAGAGCCCGGCAGGGAAGCCCTCGCTCGCCCTGGAGTCTGTGGAAATTGGGAAATAACCGAGCTGTCGGGTAAGGGGCTCCCTGGAATTGTCACGTCTCCCTGACAGCCCGCGTTTGACAGGTGAGTGCCGTCCGTGTCGCAGGTCACGACCCGCCAGGGATCTCGATGCTGCGGGACAGTCCTCCGGGCTACTAGGAGTTCGCATTAAAGTTGCCGAACTCTCATATGCACAAGCCCCCCGTTTCTGCCTATCGGGGACCTGAGTCTCTTCCAGGCCTGGCCCCCCGTTCCTGGCTTCTCAAGAAATCTGGACTCTCAGGCCCACTCCACGGTCTTTCTTTGAATCCCTACAAAGCTTCGAGTCCACACGACGTACCCTTACCCCAAATCACACATCGGCCTGTACTGTCCCAGCTGGTGCACGTCTGTGTGTCTCGTCTCCCTCACGAGAACGGAAGCTCCTTAAGGGCAGGATCCAGGCCTTGAAGTTTTGTATCCACCACGGCGTGTAGCACAGGGCTTGGCGCGTGCGTGCTGAATAAATGCTCTGTTTCTTGATCAGCAAACGATTACCTTCAGTGTATGTGTGCACAAACTTGGACCTAGTGGCCGCGGCTCAGGATTGTCTCAAAGTGGGACGGAGCAAAACTGACCGTGACTCAGGGCAGTGGTCCGGGGGGTGGGCGGGCGGGCGGGCCGGCCACACTGGCCACCAGCCGGTCCACAGATCATCCCAGACGAGTTAAAGGTGAAGCGCGTCTCACGATCCACCTCCCGGGAGGAGAGCCCCGACACTCTCCGCATGGTTATTATCTTGCCATCATCTGCATACGCAAGCCACTTAACCACAGAGACTTCCTTGGGGCCGACAGCCGATTTCAGGCTCCGCTGGGGGTGGGAGGTGGCGTACGCGGGTTCTGTGCGTGGCGACTGGACTTCCCAGCTCTCCGCCGTGACGCTGCGGGACGGCGGCGCCGTGAGGCCGGAGCCTGTGGACGTGTTCCCTCCACGTGTGGTTTCTTCCGCCTGCACCATTTTGAAAACTCGAGCCAACGTTTAAAACGGACAGATTTCACATGAAAATCTTCATTTTGGGCTTTTCTTGAGGAAGAATGCCGGGTGGGCACAGCGGCTGTTGCCTCGAGACGACTGGCTATTAGCTGCTTCTAGAAACGGGGCATGAGCTCCATCAAGAAATTATTTCATTCATTCATATTACCTACGCGGACTCTTTTTTTTTTTTTCTTTAATGCTTATTTATTTATTTTGAGAGAGAGAGCAAGCAGGGGAGAGGCAGAGAGAGATGGAGGCACAGAATTCCAAGCAGGCTCCACACTGTCAGCACAGAGCCCAAGGCGGGGCTCAAAGTCACGAACTGTGAGATCATGACCTGAGCTGAAACCAAGAGTCAGACACTTAAGCGACAAAGCCACCCAGGCGTCCTGACTTTTTTTTTTTTTAGGTTTATTTATTTTGAGAGAGAGAGAAAATCCCAAGCAGGCCCAGAGCTGTCAGCACGGAGCCCGACGTGCGGCCTGAGATGACCGGGCCCCCCGGGCGCCCCGGTACCCAGACTCTTGTAATCATTAGGAACGTCTCCTCCGTTAGGATCTCCTGGGGAAAGCACCCTGGGGAAAAAGGGCTGATATCCAACTGTTACATACTCGGAGTCCACAATTTGAGAGTTAACGTTTAGTTATTGCTCTGATGTGAATGTCTGTGTCCTCCCCCACCCCCCAAATTCTTACCTTGAACTCCTAACGCCCCATGTGATGGTATTAGGAGGGGGGGCCCTTGGAAGGTGCCTAAGTCATAAGAAAGGGGGCCTCATGTTGAGATTCACGCCTTACCGACAGCTCCAGAGAAACACCCCCCCCCGCCCCCCCAGGTCGCTCCCGCCACGTGAGGACACAGCAAGAGGCCAGGCAGGCCACGTGGGTGCTTTCCAAGCCTCCGGAACTGTGAGCAGTAAATGTTCTGACATTCACAAGACCCTCAGCCTGTGCTATTTTGTTACCGCGGCCTGAGCAAGTTATTTCCCCTGTTATTTGCGACTGCCGTTCTAAGTTCATATTCAGGGCTAGGAAGTGAAATTCTGCCCGTTTAGTCTCAACAGCCACCTGCTATTAATTCAGCATGTACGTTTTCTCTCACCCTTGATCCCTGCACCTGGAGAACAGGGTGGAGTGGCCACATGTGGGCGACTTTAAGGAATTTCAGAGGCTGGGTTTCTGCCCGGGGCCACCATCCGTGTCCACCACGTGACACGTGGAGAGGACTACATCATGCAAATATTTGCGTGCTGCTCGCGGACTTCACGAAATTAAGCAGAGCGGGGATTCCGGCGGGCCGAGAAGGGTTCACTGGAAGGACACAGTTTCATCCGGACACTGAACCTGTCAAGAAGATCGTCGTCATTATCCCGGGGGAGAGGTCGCCCGGAACCTCGCGCGCCGCCCCTCGTTGTTGTCGCTCCGGGCCGTTTTCGCGGTCGTACCAGGGGCCCGGCTCTTCCCGCCGTCGCGTGCACGCCGTCCCAGGCCCCCAGTGCATGCTGGGAGGCGCGGCCCCTCCCCCACCCCCCAGAAGGCCGGCGGCGACCGTGAGGTCATCAGTGGTCGCCGGCAGCCGCGGCAGGAAGGGGCGGTGCGCACTGGCGGGAGGCTGCCGGGGCCCCGGCCTCCCGTCACGGCGCGCGCCCGACATGCCGGAGGAGGCGGGCTTCCCGCCGGCCAAGAGGTTCCGGCCGGGCCGCGGGCCTCCCGGGGGACGCGTGGTGATGCTGATGGCCGCGGGCGGCGGCGGCGGCGGCCGGAGGCAGCAGCCGGCCGGGGCCCAGCCCCGGGCCAGCCGGTACCCCGAGGCGGTGGAGCGGCAGCGCCGGAGCCTGCCCATCTTCCAGGCGCGGGGGCAGCTGCTGGCCCAGCTCCGAAACCTGGACAGCGCCGTCCTCATCGGTGAGTGGCCGCGCCTCGTTCTCCGGAGCGGCTCGGAGAGGGGGCCCCGCTCTGCAGGCGCCCACAGCCCGGGGCCAGCGACACACGTGCCCGACGGACAGCGACGCTGAGGACTTTGGGGCTCGCAAGAGTGTGGGTCCGAGGCGGTGTGGGAGGCGGCCCCCGAGGGCGGGCCTTCGGCGTCAGGAGGTGGAGCGGAGACTGCTGCAGCGGGGGATCGGGAAGCACCAGGAGGATGAGCTTCGAAGGGAGGAAGAGACCCCGGGAGCGTAGTCAGAGGAACGGATGCCCCAGTGAGGGCCATGACACAGGGACCAAACACGCGGTTCCCCTGGAGCTCCTTCCGGAGCTGTGGCGGGGGGAGCTCACCTGTCACCGGGCTGAGCAGGGGTGAGGGAGGGAAGGCTCCTGTTGGAGAAAGGGAAGGGAGCGGAGGGATTAGAGAGGACGCGCTCAAGGACCGGGAGGCTCAAGACTAAAGTGGGCACTAATAAGGCGGGGGCGAGGGGTGGGGGGCATGCGGAAAGGGGGGCTTGGAAACAAGGGCTAGATGCAGGCTGGCTTGGAGGAGGAAGGGTACCCAGCGGGCTGGGGGCTGGGGAGAGGACGTGAGAAGGGGTGCGGCTGAGGAAGAGCTTGTAGGGGAGGGGGACCCGGCTTCTCCGTGGAATAGGTGCAGGGGCTGTGCTGAGCTTGGGAGCCACGGGGCGTGAGGCAGACCCTGGGGGAGGACGGAGACAGAGCCAGGCCGCGGAAACAAGGACAGGGACGGGTGGTCGTGCGTCGGCCCCACCGCCCGCTCACAGATGTCTCCGTCTGAGCTGCATGGTTTTACCAGAGCAATGCTCCGTCGCCTGGCGTGGGAGCAGAAAAGACGGACAGGGAGACGTCGTTGGGGGGTTGCCTGGTGGTTCAGCAGAAGGCATGCCGCAGAAAAATCAGAGTCTCAGCCTTCGAGGAGAGTGGCATTCAGGGCTCCGAGGTGGAAGGAGCGGTGGGCAGAGGGGGAAGGGCGCCCAGGTCTGCTGAGTTCTTGGTTCTACCTGGGGACAGAGGCGCCCCCGCGGCGGGAGATAGCGTGTGCTTACTGCACGCGGGGGGGTGCTCAGGTCCAGGGTAGAGGCAGGTGGGCTTCTCTGCCCTCCGGGAGCGTCTGGTATCGGGGGACAGGCACTGGTAGACCCTTGCGCACAGCACGAGGCGGTCGGTGCTGGAAGAGATGCACAAGGCACCGGGACGCGGTGCGGAGGAGGCCACCAGGGAGATTGCCAGGCGGACGTGGCCACAGCAGGGGTTCGATCCCTGATGGAGTGGGCCAAGGCCGGGGTCTGGAGGAAGGGGCAGTGCCTGCTGCGGAGGAGTGTGCGTGGCATCTGGTGGCCCATCTCATTTATTCCTTTTTAAAAAAAATTTTTTTAATGTTTGTTTATTTTTGAGAGGGGCAGAAAGAGAGGGATACACACAATCAGAAGCAGGCTCCAGGCTCTGAGCTGTCAGCACAGAGCTGGACGTGGGGCTCAAACCCTTGAACTGTGAGATCGTGACCTGAGCCGAAGTCGAAGTCGGACGCTTAACCGACTGAGCCTCCCGGGCGCCCTCATTTAGTCTGTTTCACGTAACAGGTGTATCTCATTACAGTCACCGGCCGCCGAGCACGTATATTGTTTCCAGTTGTTCCCGACACGAGCAGAGTTGAATAAAGCATCTCTGAAGCTGTACTTGTCATAGCTTCAGTTATTTCCTCAGAATTAGTTCCTGCGAGTGGCATCGGGGGTCGAGGGTGTACACGGGTTAAAGATGTTTCTAACGAAATTCGGCCTTCCGGGAAGCAGTTCCAGTTAAGGCTTCACCTGCAGTTCACGCGAGTGCCCGATTTCCGGTGGCCTCATCAGCTCTGTCAACTCCCAGTATTTTATCTTTTCCTCCCGACTGGGGTGAAATTTGTTTTAATTTGCATGTAAACGAGACTCGTTTCCTTTCTCAGGGGAGACCGGCTCTGGGAAGACGACTCAGCTCCCGCAGTACCTCTACGAGGCGGGGGTCGGCCGCCAGGGTGTCATCGCGGTGACCCAGCCTCGCCGGGTGGCCGCCATCTCTCTTGCCTCTCGAGTCTCGGAGGAGAAGAGAACTGAACTCGGGAAGCTGGTACTCACCTCCTGCTTTGCTGACTCCGCCCGCTCCCCCTCGTGCTTTCCGGGCGAGACTCCCGCGGGGGGAGGCCCGTTCGCCAGCCGCGGAGGCCTGTCCCCGAGTCTCAGCGGCTCTCCATCGCAGGGCCGACAGGCTGTCCGCGCCGTGTACTGTGCGGTCAGAGTGTCGGCAGGTCGTACAGATTAGCCGTTTTCCTCGGGCGCGTGTAAGGCTTCCGTAGCCCCCGGTACATGTCCGGTCTGGGTGCCTAAGGGACGGTAAGCGCTTCTCCGGCACGGCTGTGGGGGTTGAAAGTGAGCCCCCGCACCGTGTGTGTGTCGGCTCGGTGTGCGTTCGTGCACGCGCTTGAGAGCCTCCCGGACCTCTCCTCCCGGCTGTGCGCGGCGTCACCGGGAACCACTGAGTAGCTGGAGAAGGAGCCGAGTTTCAGGTTCTTCGTAACGTGTAGCCTAATCGCAACTACAGGTGCCGTCCCCTGTCCGCGCCCGAGGGAGCAGGGCAGGGTCGGTGTCGGGCCCGCCCCCCGCTCGGCGCCGGTTACGCGGTGCTCGCCGAGTGACGGCGGGACCGTGTTCCCGGCAGGTTGGCTACACGGTGCGCTTCGACGACGTGAGCTCCGCGGACACCAGGATCAAGTTCCTGACGGACGGCATGCTCCTTCGGGAAGCCGTCTCCGACCCCCTGCTCCGCAGCTACAGCTGCGTCGTCCTGGACGAAGCGCACGAACGGACCGTGCACACGGACGTGCTCTTCGGGGTCGTGAAGGCGGCGCAGAAGCGGAGGAAGGAGCTGGGGAGGCCGCCTCTCAAAGTAGGTGTGGCCCGCTCGCCCGAGGCCCCGCCCC
>PITB01026615.1:0-21426 GCA_004024585.1 Paradoxurus hermaphroditus | reverse complement strand
CTCGCCTGTTACTGACTCGGGCACACGCCTCTTGGGCTGCCCGGGGTCCTGTGTCCACAGGAATTTGTCGCGTGCGTGTTTTGCTGCCGGAAGGGGAGAGGTGGAGAAATATTTAGTACATGCAGAACCTAGGCATTTGGCTGAGCACTTTTGATGCTCAAGGAAGGTAATTGAAATCGCACTAAAGTTCAAAAGCCTCATTTGTGTACATGAGTCTAGTGCCAATTTATCTATTACTACACTTGAATAATACAGAATTTTATTCAGTACTAATAGTGTGGGTATAATTATATGTTTTTCACACGTGTGGAATTAATGGCACTAAATATAAAATAAGTAATCTGGAAAATTAGTCTTTAGGAGTTTCATCTCACTTCCAACACAAAAACATTAATGCATTTGAACATTTTTCTCCCCTAAGGAGGGCGAGTAATTTTTAAGAAACACTTAAATGAAGACAAATGTCCGCACCAGAACTTTTCATGCACGAAAGTCATTGGAGGTGCTGTCTGCTTATGACATCGAATAAAAGCGTGGGCATTTCAGCCTCGTGAGGACTGCCAAGTAATAAAAAAGTGATTTTTTCGTTTCATCGGGGACCTCCAAGGAGCGTGAAGTGAGCACTTACTATGTGCAAAGCGTTGTCCGAAATGACTAGGGAAGGCATGAGGGTCCAGTGGATATGGAGCCTGCCGTTCTAGAAGCTTCCCGTCTCATGGTGGTGGGGTTTGGGCATCTTTAGTTGAAGAGTTTCTGTTGCAAATGACATCAATCTTTTTTTTTCTTTAACACTTAGCTGAGAAGTTCAAGGGCAGACCTGGCATCAGGCGCGGCTGAACTCAGGTGCCGAAGGCCGTAGGGAGGGCCCGAATTTCTGCCCGAATCTCTGCCGGCTTTCTCGCCTTAGCGGTGGCGATCTCTCGGAACAGGTCTTGCCTCCTCCTCCGGGTTTCAGGAGAAGACCCCGAGCCTCTCTTCCGGTAGCCGCTGCGATAATTCCGAGACTCCGTCCGATTGGGTCAGCCCGGGTCACGCGCCCAGCCCCGAACCAAGATCAGACCTCGGGGGACTGAACGCTGGAACCCCCCATTCCCCGCCCGGGCACTTGAATTTTAAAGTGGAGTCTTCACCCCGAGGACTCTTACTGGGGGAAGGGGTTCCCGCTGGGCGGGCCGGGGACACACCCAACTGCGTCTCGAGGCTGCCCTGGAAACAAGCAACTCCTGGGCGGGGGGAAAGTCACGCTGGGGCAGTCAGAGCACCAAACGTGGCGTCCGATGTCCGCGTGGAGTGTGGCTATCGAAGGGTTAAGCGTCGGTGGCCTGAGAGCGTGAGGCTGAGCCCTCCAGCGGAGGGGACCCCGTCAGAGCAACCACAGAGACATCTAAGCATAGGCGCAAGGATCTGAGAGTTCCAGCGTGCCGGAGCTCCGCAATCCCAGCGCGACGGAGGAGGGGCGAGGCGGGAGAGGGTTTGATCACGGAAGGCCTTAGATGCCTCTGAAGGAGGGTCTTTTGCAGGCCTCCGCGAGGTTGCTGAGATCAACACAAAAGTGCTGCGTGTGGCTTCCCCGCCTGCCTTCCATCCCGCCGCCCTCATTAGCATCGGTTTCCGCCACGAAGCGTGTGACTTCGAATCCAACTTTTAAAAGAATCCCGTAAACTTCTTCCTATTAAAGAATCCTGTTAATTGGCGAGTGTGTATACAAGAGGGTGCTCCGGCCCACTGGGTTTATAGAGACTGAAACGCTGAGGAGGCCCGAGCCGAAGCCTCGGTGGGGAGGACAGAGTCTGCGCTGTCAGCCTCACGTCCTCTTCCGTGTTTACGGCCTCCCCCTCACGGCTCTCGGGAACAAGAGGAGCACGACTGTCCCCAGAGCTTCCCGAAGGGAGGAGAAAGAAACAGCCCCGAACTCCGCAGCCCGTGTCGCCGCCGAGAGTGTTCTGTTTGGCAAACTTCATTCCCTTCTCCAAGGTGGGGGCCGGGAAGGAGGTGAGAGCACCTCTCTCTCTCTCCGGGTCTCTTTTCTGAGCCACCGATGACGGAGGCCGCGGGTCCCGGGCCCCATGACACCCTTCATATGCTCATTCATCGATTCATCATCGAACGTTTACGAATGTCCGGCGCGGTCGCAGGCGCCTAGGACGTGTCTGTGAGCAAACAGGCAGAGCCTTTGCTCTCCCGGGGCTGATACTCCGGGCAGGAGGAGCAGACGATCGCAGATCGCGGATCCGTGTGTCGTGGGGTGCCGGCGTGTGTCATGTAGGCGGGGAAGAGCAGAGACACGGGGTGGCGTGTGGCAGGAGCTGCTGTCTCTCAGGAGCTCAGCGGGAAGGACCGTGCAGAGGCCCAGAGGAGGCGAGGGGGCGTATGAGGGCTCTCCAGAGAAACAGGACCAATAAGGATGTGTGTCAGTACACACACGCACACGCACACACACACACATGTACGTGATTTGTTGGGAGGAATCGGCTCACCTGATGACGGAGGCCGACAGGTCCCGACGCCTGCAGCGGGTGAGCCGGAGGTCCAGGCGAGCCGGTAGCGAGTCTCCATCACCGTCTGCAGCCCTCAGGGTCAGGTGTAAGTTCTAGTCCAGAAACGGACAGGCTGGAGACCCAGGAGGAGTCGATGTTTCAGTTTCAAGCCCGAAGACAGGAAAAAACGCCAACGTTAAATCCAAGATAGTCAGCCAAGGGGAGTCCCTCTTCCTTTTGTTCTCTTCGGGCCTTCAACTGATTGGATGAGGCCCACCCACGTTGGGAAGGGCAGACCTGCCTTCCTCGGTCTACTGATTCAAATGTCGGTCTCGTCTAGAAACACACTCAGAGGCACCCTCGGAATAATGGCTGATCAAATGTCTGGGCACCCCGTGGCCCTGTCGAGTTGGCTCATATAGTTAACCATCAAGGCAGGGTGAGTCACGTGCCGTGAGTCACACGGCACGGTAGGTGTGAGGGAGGGAGCACTGTGGGCAGAGGGAACAGCAGACGCAAAGGTGCAAGGCCCTGGGGTGTCTTTGTCTGGCATGCTTGAGGACCAGCGAGGAGGCCAGCGGTCGGGGGCTCATCATGGCGAAAGGTTAGGGTTGTGGGACATGAGGTCCCAGAGGTAGCGAGCGGGGGAGGTGCCGGTTAGCCGGGCGGTCGGGCGGGGGGTGGGTCCTTGTGCACCAGGGGAAGGATTGTAGATTTTAGGCGGCCTCGACTCCTGCGCCCTTCATGCCCTGCCTGCTCTGTTCTTTCCTCCTCCTCGGCACTGCCGAGGCAGGTTAGCATTTGTTTCCTAGGGTATACCCTCAGGGGAGTCTGGCTGAGTCTCCTCTGTCTCTGTGTCGCCAGCACCTTAAGGACACACAGTAGGAGTTTCACACGCTTTTGTTGGGTACACACAACAAGCCTGTCTTTTGCCAGGGGACGCAAACTCTGCACGGGAACGAAGCGTGGATTTCCTGTGTTTCGAGAGTTTCGCAATTGCATCCAATCTCTAGTCAACTAAATTCAACAAACATTTGTTGCTTACCTTCATTATGCAGGGCATTGTGTCGGGTGCTAGGGATTCAGGAATGAAAAGCAAAGAAGTAAAAATAGACACACAATAAACAAACTGGGATACGCCAGTCGCCGTACTGAGGGTTTCATGTGGCGCACCCTCCCTGGCTTGATTCTTGCAACCCTCCGAGGCGCACTGTCCGGAACTGCGGCGTGGTCGCTGTTACCTAATGAGGTGGAAGCTCAGGCAGGCGGAGGCGGGAACTGGCTCAAAATGAAAAGCATGGATTGAAACTCAGGTTGTTCAGACTCTAGACTTCATCAGTACTGCACCGTGGTCGGGGCGAGACCTTCCCCCGTCCTCTGCCATGGTCAGGGAACCGGCTCTGGAGTAAGGATGAGGTCTAGGGGCGCCTGGGTGGCTCAGTTGGTTGAGTGTCCGACTTCGGCTCAGGTCATGATCTCACGATCTGTGAGTTTGAGCCCCGAGTCAGGCTCTGTGCTGACAGCTCAGAGCCTGGAGCCTGCTTCAGATTCTGTGTCTCCCTCTCTCTCTCTCTGACCCTCCTGCACTCATGCTTTGTCTCTCCTGCTCTCAAAAATAAAATAAAAACATAAAAAAAGGATGAGGTCTGGGTCATGGATAACCTATAATGCAATGCAATGCAAAGCAATACAATACAATACAATACAATACAATGCAAAGCAATACAGTAAAATACAATACAATACAATACAATGTGATACAGTAAAATACAGTAAAATACAATACAATACAATACAATACAATACAATGCAATGCAATACAGTAAAATACAATACAATACAATACAATACAATACAATACAATACAATGCAATACAATACAATACAATACAATACAATGCAATGCAATACAGTAAAATACAATACAATACAATGTGATACAGTAAAATACAATACAATACAATACAATACAATGCAATGCAATACAGTAAAATACAATACAATACAATGTGATACAGTAAAATACAATACAATACAATACAATACAATGCAATGCAATACAGTAAAATACAACACAATACAATACAATGTGATACAGTAAAATACAATACAATACAATACAATGTGATACAGTAAAATACAATACAATACAATACAATACAATACAATACAATACAATGCAATACAATACAATGCAATACAGTAAAATACAATACAATACAATACAATACAATGTGATACAATGTAAGTCAAACCATCCCTACAGCTCAGCCGGGGTCTGCTGGGGTCATTCGGAGGGATCGCACCCACCACGTCTGGAAACAGCTTCTTATGACGGGGTGCATGGATTGAGTATAAAACTGACGGACACGTGTGGGCCCAGGAGCAGCAGGTGCAACCTGGCTCCCCTCTACCCCCCCCACCGGGTTCTTAGGATTTGGTGACTCCCCCCAGCTTCCCCGGTGCCCGTTTACCGCACCTGCCGATAACCGCCCGCTCCTCCCCTGAGCTGAACCCCTGCGTGGCCTCTGCTCGGCTTCCACTGGCTTCCCACCTCTCTCCCATTTCATTAATGGACAGAAATAGCTTCCTTCTTTCTGCGAAAATGATAGATACACACGGAAAAGTGCACACAGCACGGAAGAGCCACGACAAGAAATGGAGGCCTATTGGGCGCGGTGTGA
This sequence comes from Paradoxurus hermaphroditus, assembly GCA_004024585.1. NCBI lineage: Eukaryota > Metazoa > Chordata > Mammalia > Carnivora > Viverridae > Paradoxurus > Paradoxurus hermaphroditus. Next base: position 16,265 of record PITB01026615.1, on the reverse strand, counting down.
GCGACCGGCTGTGGGCGGGGCAGCTGTGTCACCACACCGGGGACGACTCTGAGCCGCTTCTCCTGCGGGATGTTCCCTTTTCCTCCGGCGTAGCTGCAGAGGTGGGCAGGAGTCCACATCCTGGGACGGCGTCCCCGCCTGCAGCCCATCAGGGTCCCCGCGGCCCCCGGCCCCCTGAGGCCGAGCCCACGCCTCGGTCCCCGCGACCCCAGGGAATGTCGCTCAGAGCGGACGCGCGCTCTCCGGTCCCAGTGGTCGCGCGGTGCCGGCGGGTGCAGAGACACTTCTCACCACCCGAGTGCGACAGGAAATGAGTTTCTCAGAGGCGGTTTCTTTTCCATCTTTCACCAACCGTCTAGTTGAATTCTGTGAGTTAAACACAGCTTCCAGTATGAGAAAGGATGTGTTTTGTAAGACGCTGTTACGAGTGGTGAAATTATTTTTCTAATTATACTGTACCTCCAACGTATAAGGTGTGATTCATATATAATCACCGTTTTAATGTTTTATTCCTTCCAGGGGAAAAAAAGTGATGGGAATAAAATATCAATATTCTTCTTAAAAGAGACAGTTCATCTGACATATAATTTACAAGAAGGACCAGATATCAATTAAAAGAAGACGATACGACATTTCGCTCTTTTTCTTTTCTCATTTTACATCGAGAGGGAGTATCAGGGATGTTCGAACCTTTTTTCCTTTATTAAGTTACAGAAAACTGGCTTAATCCCAGCGCATGTCAAAATGAATGGAAGGGCAAGAGAGAAACACTCTTCAAACTACCTTTATTTATTTGACAGTATCTCATCTAAAGCACGGAATCACCTCCTGTTAAGGATTCATGCCTTAGTGGGTCTTGTCGGTCTGTTTGGGTTTGGAATGATGGTAGTTTCTAAAAACAATGACATTTTAGTTAGTTGGTCATTATAGAAAAAGTCCTGCAGGACTTAAACCACGAGGACTCAGGGGATGTGAAGCAGGTTGGATGGAGCGGGTTCGGGGCTTGGAATACACTGCACTTTGGAGATCACTCCATCAAAGCATTCACTGGGCCAACACTTCCCCGGCTTGGTTCAGCTACGGTGTCTGCAAATCACGTTCGTCTTAATTTGCTGGATCAAGCGGTGCAAAATGAGAGTTGTACCATAGACATCGGGAGCCGACGGGAACTTTTTATTTCTGGAACTCGTTTCGTTTAAATGTTAATTTTGGCGATACATTTTCCCTGGTGTCTAAGTCAATTTCTGCTACAGTGGGGACCTGATACATGTTTCACAAATCAATGAAGGGGCGGATGAGCAATGAGATCAATGAGTGAACAAAATGAGTGGCTGGACGGGGAGCTAGATGGCTGGCTGGATGAGTCAGTGGGTTGATTCCTTAATTGACGGGTGCACAGCTGGTTTGGTGGGAGATGGGGGGGGGGAAGGCTCCGAAGCCCAAGGAGAGACTGAATAATGTTGCAGGGGGGTTTCTCCAGGTCATGTATGACTGAGCTTCGAAGTATCTGGGTTTGACCATGAAGTAGTACGTGGAAATAATTCTGGATTCCCAATCCTTCCGGATCTACTCCCCTACCCCTGGACCCCAGTCCCCTCCTGAGGTCCCCATCTCTGTGTTTCAGTAACTGCCCAGAGGACTGACCTCTGCCACAGCTTCTGTTCGGTTGGATTGTAACTCTCCGTTGAGATGACTTCTTCTATCCCCAGTTCTGAGCTCCTGGGGGGCGGGCTCCCCCTGCTCCCGGCCTTGATCACTTTGTACTCCCAGTGCCTCGTCCTGCGTCTGCCATGCTGGTGCTGCTCAGGAAAGGGTCACTGAGAAGCCTCGACTAGACTCACACGATGGAGGGTCACAGTCCCTGTTTTGTCAGTCACTAGTTCCCTCACAGTGGGCAAGATTCTGGATTTCTCTGACCCCCTAGAGCCTTGTCTATTCAACGCCCTTCGTGCCCAGCATCCAGGGAGCTCAGTAAATATTAGCTAATGGTTTAAATTAGTGTCATGTGTTCACATGGCACTGGCCCGTGGTCTGGGGACACAGCTCCCTGAAGTCTTGTCTGAATTTTGCACTTTGGGAAGCAACCTTGTGATTCCTTCTGTGCTCTTCATTCAGCAGACAGTCGGCACAACCACACTGAGAGTCCAGACGAGCCCGCGGCAGTGACCTGAGCGAAAGGAGCCCCGCTTTCTCAGAGCACCACTGCCCAGTGGGATGCAGACTCCTCACCTTCACCCCGACCAACTGACAGCTTGCTTTCATGCTCAAGACGAGGCAGAGTCCCTGTGACGGCACGTCCAAGATGGCCGACGCCCCCCCTTACTGACTCCAGAGCCCTCAACCCCAGTTTCCCACCTGGACAATGGGGCTGATAAAACTCTCCACTTTAAGGGTGGTGAGATCACACAGGATCCACTTTTTCCAGGATTCAAGGAGCTGATGCTCGCCCGCCTCCTGCTGAGGGCCCAATAAAAGTCGACGGTGATGACGGCGATGGCGATGGCGATGATACGTCACATTTATTGAGCACGTTGGGACTCACGTGTGAGTGGGCTCGGAGGAGATACAACATCGTCACGGATCAGAACAGAATAAGGTTCTAACTGTCATCGGCATCCAGGTTTGTTTGCTCTAAATCTTTTGAAGAGTGCCTGGCTCGTAGTAGGTGCCCAACAAATGCCAATTATCAATGACAAAATATGCTAATAGCAAGACACGCAGGGTGAAGGATGGACAGCACAGGGAGCCATCAAGGAGCTCGCCCTTCTCGGGGACTGAAGCCACGGCTGCCGAAGGACAATGCAGGATTGAAAGCAGGGAGCGTCTTAAGAGAGGAATCCCGAATCCAGGGGAGGATGACCTGGAGCGGGGGAGGGTGACTTTCAGGTCAAAGGATCGGAGGTGGCTTCCTGTACCCTGCGACATCACACCCAGGCCTGGAAGGGTGGAGAGGTCGCTCAGGATGAATCTGGAGGAACAGGGCACCGTGGGCAGGGGAGGGAGCGGCGGGATCAAACTCGGTGCCCGGGAAGTCGATGCCTGGGGCCTAGGTAGGCTTCCGTGGGAGAGTCGGAGCACGGCCAGGATGAAACGCCCCTGCGGAGCGCACCGCATGCTTGCAAATCGCACAGTGACGGGAAAAATGACCTTTGCGACTAGTGTGACAAAGTGCCAGCATACTCGCTATAGAAAGAGCCTGGACAAATCAAGAGGAAAAATGGAACACTTCTGTGAGAAGGGTCGGAACCTGAGAACGCAATCCGTAGTCAGGGCCGGCTTCATGGCGGTGAGAGCCGGGTCGCCACACAGGGCTCGGTGCCTCAAAGGGCCCTGTGCTGGGTCTCTTGCCTCGCTGTCGCCGGCCGGTGTGAAGTTCTCAATGACGTTTGAACCGGGGCCTCCACCCTTTCATTTCGCACCGAGGCCTCGCGCTCGCCGTAGCCGGTTCTGTCCGTGGTGAAGAAATACAAAGAGACAACATGTCTATATCAAGAAAACTCAACGTCATTGTTAATCAAGGGGCTAAAAATTGAATTATAAAGACGTGCCAATTTATATTTATCAAGTTGGCCAAAGGATGACAGTGCAGGCAAGGGGATGGTGAGATGAGCGTCTTGGAGGCTCTTGGTGGCTTTTACACGGGCTCGGCGTCCTTATCCAAGCGCCCCCCACCCCTGGCCTTGGCTGAAAGCCCGGGGGTCCCCATGCCTCCAGGCTCCGCCTTCTAAAACCCCGTCCTCACGGGCTCTGACCCACAGGGAAGCCCTTGTGCGTTCTGCCCACATCTTCATGCCTGCGGACACGTGGGCACAGTTTTCCTCCTGAGGACTCCGCTCTTGCGGCGAGGAGGCAGCCCTGCCCTCTCCTCCACCCACTGGGCGGGGGCAAGCCTCTTGGACCCTGATAGACGGAGGGGGGTGGGTGCGGAGCCAGGAGACCCTTCCCACAAAGCACGTCGGCCATTTCCGAGAAGAGATTCTCCCTGCCTGCTTTGAGATGTGAGGTTTCGCCCCGACGTGTTGGGTCAGGATCCCTTCACGTTGCAAGCGACAGAAAGCGGACTCGGAAGCGTTGAAGGAGAAAAAAGTGGAAAGTTTATTGGCAACAGGAAACTCTTCCAGATGACAGGCAAACATCAGACCCATACACACCCCCATGCACACACAAGCACGTGCGTGCAGATATGAACACACAGTACCTGCATAGGTAGGCACACACGTGTACACACACATACACGTGCGTACACAGGTGGACACGCTTCTCACATGCGAATAATCATTGCCGGGTTGTTTACAAATGCATAAAATTCAGAACTGGCTAAATGTGGAACCGCAAGGGATATTTCAACCTAATTGCTGAATATCTATATAATCAGATATTATATAATTGTTAAGCGTCATGTTTTCGGAGGATAATAAAAGCTACTAATAATGACGAGAGCTTGCATTCTAACGTTTATTGCATATCCTCTATGTCCCAGGCACCGTTCTAAAATAACTCCTTCAGCTTCGGATTTTTAAGGATATTTAAGGATGTGACGAAACGCTCGCAATCTATTGCTCGGGGGAGAAAATAGAATACAGAATTGTTTTTACATAGTGATCTCAGGTTTGTCATATGAGTTTATTACATCTATTTTATATTCTATGTACTATAAAAAGTAAGCCGACATATTTATTATATTCTGAGGAATTATAACTGGGCGCTGAGACGGCAGGGTATTTTAAGTTTTTCTTTACTCTTTTATATTTTATCAATCGTCTCTTGTGAACATACAATATAATGTGTTTACGATGACCAGAACTCTAAACGTTGTTTAGGAGGATGTGGGGGAAAGTTATCTGGTTTGATCTGAGAGATAACGTAAAAGGAAAAGAGAAATAAGATTGAATAAATACATGATCTGGGCTCAAACGTGGAGAGCCTCAAAAGTCGGGCCGAGAAGATCATGTGATTAGAAAAGCAGTGGGGAGCCAGTGAATGTTTGTGAGAGAGGTAGTGGCAAATTCAGGGTTGGGAGTCTTTTGGGCCATGAATTAAGAATGCATTCAATCTGGAGATAAAGGCAAGGAGGTCCGACAAGGAAACGAAGGCTTTTAGCAATGGTAGAGAGAGCAGAGGGCCTGCGGCTACCAGCATATTAAGAGCTGGAATCTGGCAGCCAGAGCTCCTTAGACGAGGGAATTATGGGAGCAGGAGCCCTAGGAGCGCCCGGGTGGCTCGGTCGGCTCAGGTCGTGATCTCTAGGTTTGTGAGTTCGAGCCCCGTGTCGGGCTCTGTGGTGTCAGCTTGGAGCCTGGAACCTGCTTCCGATCCTCTGTGTCCCTCTCGCTGCCCCTCCCCTGCTTGCACTCTCTCTCTCTCAAAAATAAATAAACATTAAAAAGCGAGCGAGCGAGCGAGCGAGAGAGCAGGAGCCCCGGAGGCCTCCAGAGGCTCACAGGGATGCAGGGCGGGATGGGGCCCAGAAAAACCCACGGAGATTTTAGAGCATATTTTGACTCGCTAGATTTGAAGTTCCAGTTTGTTTTTTTTGGTGGCTGTCCGCTACGGATTCCCCAAAAACGTCCTCATTAATGTCAAACCACAGAATCTTTTACGAGCTCTTGGCGGATACTGGCAGTTCGAGGGCATTCCCAGCCTCGGAGCCTGTAACGACGGCCGTGTTTTCATCCCGCCGAACGTGTGGCTTATGTCACCGGGATTTGGGGCTGGCACCTTTGGAAAGGACTGGAAACGGTGCTTTCTTTTCAGACAATGGTTTTGCAAATAACAAAGCGAAGTCCACTCAGTCGCGTAAATGGGAAACGCGCTTGTCTTAGAAGATCAATCGGACTCGGCGAGGAAGGTCATCATCGCTTTGTCCTGAACGGGGGGCATTCCGGGACTCACCTTGTGACCTGCCGAATGGGTCAACTGTGATGCCTCGCCTCGTAATCGTAAGGAGAATTCAGACTCGAGACTGCTCGCGAAGCCAGCCCACAAACGCTAGGTCTTGCTGGGTCCGATGTCACGGCCATTGTCATTCTTCTCAGACTCGCGCCGTTTCCCTTCGTCTGCAAAGACTTCTCCGAACCCTCTCATTCACAGACACGTTTGCTCACGGCGAGCCGGTGCCACGCTTCCTAGATGCCCCTTGTTCGGACGCGTCGCCGAGCCCTCATCGATTTTTAACTAACGTGCCTGGTGTCCCCGTCCAGGTGACGGAAGAAAGAGCACAGCCTTTGCAAACCCGAGTGGGGCTTCTGGCTCCCGCCCCGACCCTTGGACGGAAGGGCGCATCGTTTGCCCTCCTCCAAACGCCAGTCGCCTCCACACGTGCCCCCACGTGCCTCCCGCAAAGAGCGGCGTGGAGAGGATTGAATAAAGGAAGGCTGTTTCAGCGCCTGGCGCGTCGCCCGACGCAGAGAAAGTGTTCACTAAATGCTTATTGAATTTTAAGATAATTGTGACGGATGGCCACTCGCATCATCGTTTCGCGTGCCGTCTGGGAAAAGCCCTCAACTCACATGCTTCTCGGCACCCAAGATGCGGATAATTTATCCTTTCCGTGAAAACTCCCGGCTGGGGGCAGACTCGGCGATGGTGCCCCTAGGCCTTTCCGGCCGGGGGGAGGGTTGGGGTCTCCATGTTCATCCTTATTGGCCCTAAGTGAGTCCGCAGACCGATCTTCACGGCCCAGAGAGAGTGCTGGAGGCAGGGTCCCAAGTCCTGCCGTGACCTCCCCCCCCCTTCCCCCCCGCCCCCGGCTCTGCACTTTTCTGTTCTCGTGACCTTGAGCGATCACATTCTCTCTCTGCGATGGGATATTTACCCTTGTTTTTTTATTTTTTAAACCATATCATTGCCAATTTCAAAGGGATGTTATGAAAATTACAAAGAGATAAGTACAGGAAATTGCTTTATAAACTCGAAAGCATTGTGCCAACAGAAGCTTGTTTTTATTCACATACAGACAGAAGTCTTTTCCTTTCTCGCTGTCGAGGTGAGCTTAGGGGCCTTAAATACATTTACACCTTTTCCATATGATCGTTTTTGTAAATGTACATTTCTGTTGGAACGTATTAGAGAAAGGATTTATCAGCAAATCCTGACCTTATGGAGTGGATTCGTCCATTTATTCGGTAAACATTTCGAGAGCGTTTCCGTATTCAAGGCACCGTGCTCGCCGCTGTGGGGCAGACATAAATAAGACAAGTTCCCCCACCCTGAAGAATAACCCCGTTTTGTTTGAAAAGCTAAGAAAAAAATTTTTTTAAATGTCTTTGGTTGGTTCCAGTTTTTGCACGTTAGATCCTATGGGTTTCTGCTTTTATTAAGATACGGTGAGCCCCTCGGCCCCTCCCTTACCTCGCCTGCGAATAACAAAGTCCGTCATATCCCTCTTGGTCAGAGACACCCCATAACGACGTGGCTTCGCTCCACACTCTGAAGCTCTATCTTATTTGCAAACAGACCCTCGCCCGATAGTTATTCATGTAATTCTATTAATATGATCTCAATCACCATATGGCGGTGTGATACCAATTACGTTGTCGTAACCAGCGACTTAGGAGAAAGGCGACCATCTTCCCAGCCCAAGGTGGCACCCTCGTTATAAAGACCCCCCCAAATACTGGTGTCTCAGCTCCCTTTCCCGGGAGACGTATTTTTACCTGTTACTTAATCGGGGTATTCTTGGCGATACTCAAAAGACTAAGTGTCAAAAAAAGGTTGGAATATTTCTTTTCCTTTTCTTCTGTGTGAAACGCACGGTGTGTGCGGCGTCGGCCCGTGTCTTGATACATGCGAGGCTTACAAGGCATTTTTTGTTATCGTTAATGAGGGTGGAGCGCACAGCTCGGTCCCTGCTGAAACAAACACAAAACTTCACTTCAACCGATGCGAAGCGCATATATTTATTTTTGAGCTGCAAAGGCAAGCGGTTTGTCTCCGTTACAAGACTCCTGACAATGGTGAAAAAACCACGCACGCCACGGCATCCCGCATCCCTCTTCTCGGGGCCCTGTGTGTGAAAGAACTTCCTTTTCTCCCCCAAAGAATTCCATTCGGCACCGCGTGTCAAAACACAATTGTAATTGTGTAGCACAATATTTCATAAATCTGAAAATGTTTTAAAAACCCATTGTATTTTCGAAGCTCCCGAAGTCGTTTCCTGGGTTAGCTTTTTTTTTTTTTCCTTGCACTAAGCCTGGCTTTTTTTTTTTTTTTTTTTTTTTTTTTTTTTTTTTTTTTTTTTTTTTTTTTTTTTTTTTGCTTTTTTTTTTTCCTTTCTGATTTCCATATTCCCCAATAATTATTAAGCATTCTTATCTCCCAGGCAAGCATCTCTGATGTCGGCGCTGGTGACAGCAGCGGCTGTAATTCTTGTGAATGACTACATTTTAAAATCTCGTGTGAAAGCGTGCTACCCAGCTTCCTGAAGTTAGCAGATGGCCTCAGGAAAGGCTCGTTCTAATTTTTCAAGTGCAGAAGTGTAATAATGCACACTAATGTGCGCACATAACAATCATGCGCGCTCGTTGGGCGATTGCATGCAGTTTCGTGCGCGTGCCCGTGAGGACAGGTGTGTCAGCGCGGAAGACGGTGAGCGCGGACCCGGCGTTCGGAGGATCCCACGAGGCGATCCAAACGGCCAAGTCGAAAAAGAAAAGAATGAAAAGCGGCAGCGGGAAGAGGCGAGGGGTGGAAGAGCATATCTGTCCCCGGAATGGAAAAGTTTTGCGAAAGCCATTTAATAGAACCGAATATCAAAACATTTTAACTTTTTCAAAGTTTTCGACATTAAACAATTAGGATGAAACGCAATTAGGAGGCGCATTGCCGAGGATGGTCACTTTCTGGATGTCATGTGGCTTTAAAAACAAGTCAGATAAATGATGATGCCATTAAAACTGAACTAATTAAAGAAAGCTTCTTTTAAGAACTCATTAACTGCAACCTCATTTGCATAATGATGCATATTAATTAAGTTTTAATGAATCTGAATTTGCACCAAGCCTATTCATGTTGGCTTTGAAACAAATTGAACAAATTAGTTAAAAGCTTTTTGGAATCTACTTTTCACACCAAACAGGATATGAATGCAACCGTGCCTACAAAAAAGAAAGATTTTTCCTTTAATTTAATTCAAAGGTATGCAGGCCCATCTATTAATTATTTTTAAATGCAATGGTTTTCACCTTTTCTTCGGAAAATCAACTGTATCGCTTATTCCTGAATGGGAAATTTTGCCGGTGCAGGTTGTGGGGGAAAAATCATTACGGGCAACTTATTGGCAATACGTTGGAGATATTTGACTTTAGGGTGCATTTAGTTTATTTAATAGCAGGACTAAAAATCGAGGCGGTAATTTCTGGGCATTCCGAACATCTCCAGCGCAGCGACTAAAATGAGATGTCGGGAAGGTGACAGGTCTCATTTTTTGGGGGGGATGTGGGGAGCGACGTTATATTCTTAGAGTCACACGCGTTTCTGGATCCGATCCTACGCCACCATAAATCTCCTAAGTGGCACGGAAAAAAATTAAACATTTACAGAACATGTGTTCTTTTCCTCCGGATTTGTGCAAATCCTAATTTTTTTTTTTATATACAAGGAGCAGGATTCAATTTTAACAAGTTTGCGCTCGGCTCATCATAAAAGCAAGAATTACTGCAGGAACACTATTGATTTGCTCATACTCCATTGTGTCTTCATCAAGAATGAAGAGATTTATGTAATTACTGCTCCATCTTTTGTTGTTTGAAAGCACTTTTTTTGTAAGTCAGCATATACAAAGGATGGAAACGCTTTTATTGTTGAGATTACAAGATCGTTTTTTCTCCCCCTGGTTGAAGCGTTTCCTCGGGTAGGTGCTTCGGGGAGGTCGACGATGAAGACGGTGTTGCACCCTGGAAAGGCACGTTAAAAAAAACTGTGTTTACAGGTATTCTGCAGGAATTTTTAACCCCCTTCTTTCTTCACCTTTTTCCCTCTTTTATTCCTCCGCGGCGGTTTCAGTTCCCAGGGAGGCAAACGTTCGCGGGCGCCCTGGCGACGCCGGAGCCAATTCCCTGCAGCTAAGTGTCACGAGTGCTTTTAGATTTTAGATGTGACGGGCCAAACGGCAACGCTCTGGATTATTCTCTCCTAATTACATTGCTCTCGTTGGAATTTACTTGGGCCTGGGTCAGCAGTCACTTTTGCCTCTTTGAAGGAAAAATACAATTCACATCAGCCCCTGGCTGCCTGCTTCGCCCGGGTCCCGGGCGGGCTCGCCTCCCCGCGGAGGCTGCCTGGCTCCGCGGACCGGCTTCCCTCGAGCAAACGCTTTTCCGCGTCGGCAGCAGAGTCCGCGTTAGAAATCACCGCGAGCCCACCGACCCCTTTTCCAAGCCAGGTGTCTGTGGCACCTTCCCAAACTCTTTCTTTCCCGGAAGAAAAGGGATTTGCCACGCATCTAAACTGGGAGCTGAAGCAAGAAGCTACGACGTGCAAAACCGTCTTCGGAATCCATGGATTCACACGTGGCGTTGGGGATGATTTTAAAATTAACTCCTTCCCCATTCCCCGTTTTTATGAGAACAACCCTGCATAGTCTTCCCTCCCGTCGACTTAGTGTCACCGCGTTGGGCTATAACACGCCTTCTGATGGGAGCCTTAACGTCAGAGCGAAGTCACGAAACGCAATCTGGTGACAGCCAGCCCCCCGGCTGGGGACCGTTTGCGGCGTGATCCATTATGCTTCGAACGAAACGTTGTGTCTCTGTTGCCCCCTCGCTTTTCCTTTATACTTTTCGAGCGTGTTGCAATCGGAAAGCCAGGGAAGTTGCAAAGTATTTTAAAATGCCGTCTGAGGTTCGGGGCACCCGTTTCTAGACCGCCCCCGGGAGGGGGGAGGCTCGTTCCCTGAGTTTTAGGAACCTGGGGGCGCTGGCACGCCGCCACGGGAGCCCATGAGTAAGATAACGGGTGGGGCGGTCGGACTCCCCCCTGGCGGTCCCCGGGTAGGTAGGCAGGGGTCCTGACAGAGGACAGAGCAGGAGTCGGTGGCTTTTCTGCCCCCTACCTAGAGGACAGGGGCGGCGGTCCGGGGCGGGGGCTCCGGGAGACCCAGATTTACCTTCCGAGCCCTCAAAACGACTTCGCTTTTTCCTCTCGAAAGGCTCAGACCCAAACAAAACGACACAGGGAAAAGGTTTCCGAGATGTTTCCAATCCACTCCCCCCTCCCTTCCCTTCTCCCAGCGTCTCCTCATCAAACCCATTTCCTTTTACAGCAGAAGCCTCTGGTAAGGTAGCATTAAAAGAAAAGGGGAAAAAAAAGCGCAAATTTTGCGTGGAGAATTGGCTTCTTCGGGGGAACGTTTTGACAGAAAGCGCCTTCCTTGGGGGAGGTCAGGAGTCACCAGTATTAAACCAGACAAGCTGGTAGCGGAGTGTTAATGGCCGAAGCAAGCAGATGTTCTGTAATTAGGGGAGATGTGAGTGACAAGACGGGAGAGGTACGTACACAGGCGGGCTGGCACCGAGCAGCTGCTGGGACGGCTCCCCTGTCACGGGCGTGCACAAGTCAGACCAGCCCCGCGAGGCCGCCGCGCGGTGACAATTAGAAAAAAAACCCCACTTGATCAAAATCGGTAATAGATCAGACAATGCCGTCTCCTCCCCCCGGAGCCGGGGAGACGGGCCTGGGTCTTCCCCGGGCTGGCGGGGGCGGGGGGTCAGCCAAATTACAGGAGTGGAGGGATTGTCCCGGCGGGGGGTTCTTCCCCGGTTTATTTTATGTCTTTACTTGGCGCCAAAGCGACAGGCCTTGCTAAGAGGAGAGAGGGACGCCTTTCTTCCCCTCACACAGTCTGTGCATCCAAGCCGGCAGGGAGGCCCGTCTCTGTCCCTCAGGTCCTTTGTTGCTCGCCACCCGCACTGCCGTCGTCCTCGCCATCATTTGCTCTGGAATATTCCACAGCCGCCTCCGGGACTGCCTGAGTCTGGTCTGGCACCACCCCTCCCTAACAGCTCCAGAGCCCTGTCTGACTTCCGACGCATTGGCCACTTGGTAACTGTCAGTGTTTCTCCCGAGCTCCCCCTCCGGGCCTTCCACCCCCAGCAGGAGGCCGGCTCTCGGCTAGGCGTCCGTCCGGGCGAATGATTGAACCAACGCGAGAGTCATCACAATTTTTTTCAAGTTTTTTTTTAACCGTTATTCATTTTTGAGAGAGAGAGAGAGAGAGAGAGAGACAGAGAGCGAGCAGGGGAGGGGCAGAGAGAGAGAGGAAGACACAGAATGCGAAGCAGCTCCAGGCTCCGAGCTGTCAGCACAGAGCCCGACGCGGGGCTCGAATCCATGAACCTCGAGATCATGACCTGAGCCGAAGTCGGCTGCTTCACCGACCGAGCCCCCCAGGCGCCCCTCATCGCAAGTATTTTTACGACCTCTTTCCTCGCCCAGTGCCTCGACAATGCGTGTGCCCCTTTGCCCCTTTACGCTAATGCCGAATCGCAAAATCAAAACATTTTCTTTGCTTAGATCAACTGCGTTTTAGTGGCAGCTAAGCCATGACCAGGCTCGGCTTTCTGAAGGATCGTTCGATCGTTGCAGTGTGTGTACCCATTTTCTGGGGGCATCACAGAAGTGTGGTGAATCGCATCGACCCCGTAGGAGGAGGGGCCTGGCCTGGGAAAAGAAGTCTGAGCTTACCCCCAGGGGGCGCCAGGGTGAGTCCTGGCGCTGCCACTCGAGGGAGGCCTTAACTTCTCTGACCCTCAGTCTCTTTTTCTGTGAAGTGGGGTGATGAACGCTGAACTTCCAAGGCGTTTGTGAGGCTGGAGGGAGATTAGAAGCCCTTTCTTACATGGTTGCCATGGCCTGGTTGGCTTCATTTCATCAGATGAGATCACGGGCTTTGCAAGCGGTGAAGCGTTATGCGGGTGATTCAATTCCTCTGTGTCCGGGAAGCCCAGAAGGACGCTGGCTCCCAGCGTGCGGGGGAAGGGCAGGAGAAGGGAAAACGTGACCCACTTTGAGCTCCTCTTCGACCTTCGGTCCTTCGTGATACTGTCTCGTTTTTCTTGCCTGACAGCATAGGTCTTGTGATTCCATTTTACGGAAGAGTAAGTGAGGCTCAGAGAGGTTAAGCGAGTCTCCCAGGGCCGCCCAGCTGGTAAGGAGGGCTGAGGCGTGAGTCCTGGGCTGCCTGCCTCCAAACCCCCTCTGCCTATCAGGTGTCGGGCTGAGGACGTCACTCAGAGGCGGCGCTAGAGGCCCCGCTGGAAACACTTCGCGGCGGGAAGCCGGACCTCCGTTCTCTGCCTTCTCTGTCTTCCTCCGTCCCGGCAGGTGTCCCCAGGTCTCCCGCCTCCGTCCCTCGTCTTAACCCCCCAGAGTTCCCCCTGCCCCTCGGTCCCGCTTTATCTGTCTCTCCATCTCTCTCCCTTGATTTCTAATTTCCACGCCTGCGGGCTATTACAGAAAGCCTAACGACAGTTATACTTGTCTGTAGCAATATTACTGTCTTGCTTATTGCTTTGCAAAGTACTTTGGGGGCCTCGAAAATGAAAGGTGTTATGTAAAATGAAAATCGATTCTGATTCTAAATAAACATCGTTGCTCCGAGTTTCCCTTGGATGGCATTGTTTCATGCTCAAGAAAGACAAGGGATCGGAATTGGCTCCCAACGTCGAAAAGGCAGGTCCGGGTGTCCAGGTGTCTCTGGGCTTGTCACGACAGGGCGAGACCTGAATCGCGTCTCGACAGAGCCTCACAATTACGTTCAACTGCGCCCGGGACAATGTGTCTCTGTTCATTATTTATGAAGGGAAATTATTTTTTTTTTTCGTCCGCAGCAAAGATTGATACCCCTTTGAGCTTATGTTCCAGGGATTAGTGAGTGAGTACAAGTTACTTCCCTGGTATCTGTCTCTATCCGCAGCACCACCCAGAAACGGGGAAAGAAAACTTTTCTCGGCAGAACCCCCGGCTCCGCTTCGGGAGCCTTTTCCTCCTTGGCTGACAGAGTGATTTATAAGGACACGCGTGCCACGAAAATGGGAGTTTGAATCATTTCGGTGGAGAAGGCTCATCATGCCAAATCAGAAATGTCATAAAAGTTAAAATGCCATAAGAGTGTGTTCCCCAAGAAAGAAATAATTTTCTTTTCATTGAGAACACTGGAGGACGTAATAGAGCTCCCAAAATTCAGATGTTCATACCAAATGCAATTTATCCCTCCCTTGGACCGTTCATCTTCCTTTAAGAAAAGGTAACCGGGTACCGTATCTGGCTTCTATTTTTCTGCAGAATTATCTTCCAAGTGCTTGTTTCCTTAAAAACACACACGCCGTGTGGGGAAAATGAACGGTCTCATCCCTGGGAAACTTCCAGGCTCCGGAAGTAACTGGGAGTTGGTTTGCATTTGCGGTGATAACTCAATCCAAAGGCTGTTTGCACCCCCCGCCCCCCGGAAAGACCCACGGTGCCTGCGGGACTCGTGGCCTCCGGTTTTGTTTTTTTTTTTTTTCCTCTTTTAATCTTTATGTCTGGTTAAGTAATCTGAAGTGTCTGCTGGTAGTTTGGGCCCCGCGAATGCTCCGGATATGAACCCCTGAGTAAGGGTGGCAGCGTTTGAACCCGAGTGTTATTGCTAATACCTGTGACCCTCACATACAAATCTAAATATCATGCTTCTCGGAGCTTCCGGTGTCCTGCCGGTCACGGGTGAGCCCGTTTGCTGGGTGACGGGGCTGCTGGAGGTGAAGAGGCCTTCGGCAGAGGAGTAGAGGGCCGTGGTTTCATGTAGACACAGCCCTGGCTCTGACATAGGGAGGGACGGGAGCCACCTTTGGGGACGCAAGCTCTCAGGGCCCGAGCCAGGCAGGCAATGACGGCATAGAGCCTCTGTCTGGACCTCGGTTTTCCTTTCCTTACCTTCCAAATGGGACACACGACCCGTCCTGCAAGGGCTGGGTGGGGACGGAGAAAACACGTAGGGAGAGCGTGTCACGTGCGGAGTCGAGAGTAGTGACATGGGCAGAATAGGAGCCCGGCAGTGTTTCCTGACACTGTTCCATGGTCCCTCAGGGCGCGCGCATGACACCCGACTGTCCGTATGTTTGCCTCCTCTGGTGTCGGGGGTTCACCCTTGTTGTATCCTCCCTTTCCTTCTGAGTAACAGAATCTCAGATTTCAGCTCGGCACTGAAAGAGTTCAAGGCAACATGGCCTGGCCTTTCTTGCAATACGTCTGGCCAATGATGTGTGAGGGGACGCAGAGGAAAGCCATTCAGAAGATGCTGATTTGACTCCGAGGGAAGGAGTTCTTCTGCTTTTCTTCTCCGCTGACCTGGGAGTCTGCCGTGATGGCCGGCGTGCCAGCAACCATTTGTGGAGCCCGAGGTGACATTACGTTAAAGAAGGCAGCTTGGAGACACAGAAGCTCGCAGGCCTGATGATTCCACGGTTTGCTTACAGCTGGACTTCTCTTCCGGGAAAGAGCATCACTTTACATGTGTAAGTCGCTGCAGTCAGGAATTTGTGTCTTACTGCCCGAATACGATCTTAGCGAGCATTTAGTACACATGCAAATTCTCCACGTGCTTTGAAACTTCTTTCAAGTCCCTTCTTCTCTCTGAGGTCCTCCCAGGTGACCCCAGATCCCCGGCCCCTCCATGTCCTGCTTCACCGAATTCTTACTCTGCCCCCAAATGCAGTCTCTTCCTTTCTTCATTTCCCACCACATGGGTTTCCTCTTCTCGGGCCCTCGATAAAACTGGAAGCTCTTGGGGGACAGGGACCCTGTCTTAAAATTCTTTTTATCACCACATACGCCTCGGAATGTTGAGAACCAAGTAATTTTCCGTGGCGAGAGAACATTTACTTAGCACTTCCTCTGTGCTGCTATACCCCTGATGCGTCACCTAGCTGAGGAAACCAAAGCTTGGAGAGGTTCACGGTTTGGCCACAGTCACACGTGTCCTAAGTGACAAGGCGGCATCCTGTCCCAGGCTTGTCTGAGCCCGAATACCCAGGCTGTGAATGCTGATTATGTATAGACTTACCTCAAAAAAAAAAAAAAAAAAAGTCATGCTTTTTTTTTTAAGCGATTTTAATTGTCACATACTTAGTGCAGAAATTTTGGGAAAGCATACAACAGTATACACAGAACAAATTAAAACTCTCGATGATATCCCACCATCTAAAGTTAGTCACTGGTAACATAATGCTTTTTCTCCTGCAGTCTATATGAGCTGTGAGTGGCGTAGTACATATTCCTGCAAAAGTATTTGT
>PITB01026614.1:0-21256 GCA_004024585.1 Paradoxurus hermaphroditus | reverse complement strand
ACTATCCCTGTCACCCCAGAAACGGATAACAGCGCTCGAAGCTGAGAAAAGGCATCATCGAATACCTCCACCAGCTGAAGAAAGCAGAAAACGATGAGGAGTCAGGCACTCCTGCAAACTTCTCACCAACCCCCGGCGCTTTCCCAGCCTACCTGAGCTACGGGCTCCTTCTGCCCACCCCGAAGGGGCTAGCAGCAACAGGGCAGAGAGAGAGGGGGGTAGCGTGGGGTAGTCTGCCCTCCCACCTCTGGTGTGGCCAGGACACGGTGGGCCAGCAGTCATCCTCTCCCTACTTGCTCATTTTCCCTTCTGAGGCCTTTCCCACAGCCTAAAAAGCAATCGCCAGCTTTTCGGAGAATGCTTTAGTCACTGATCTGGCTTTGAGATCATCAGAGCTACCGTGGGGCTGCACTAGCCAATGTTAGCCACACACGGCTACTGAACACTGGCAATGTGGCCAGTCTGAACCGGAAGGTGCTGTGAAAAATAGACACCGGATTTTGAAGACTTGGCACAGAGGGAGAAAACGTAAAATATCTCATTAGTATTTTTAAATTGATTACATGCTGAAATGACAATACTTTGGACACAATATCTGGATAAAAGATGTTACTAAAATCAATTTCACCTGTTTTACTTTTTCAGTGTGGCTAGACAGTTGAAAAGAACACATGGGGTTCACGTTGTATCTCTACGGGATGGCACCGCCCTGGAAGTTACAAAACCAGAGCTGAGAAGCCCTACCCAGTCCAGTAAAGTTTGACAACGCGGGGACCATAGGGGGCGCTAACGCAGAGCAAAGCTTTCTCCCGCAGGACTTCGGAGCGCAGCAGGCTGGCTTCTTACATTTCTTAATGCTATCCTTGAAAGGTAGTTTTAAGCTGCTTTTTCTAAAATTTAAATGTGTCAGACCATCTCAACATAAATAATTTTTCTAGGCAGAAGTCCGAAACGCCTGAATTACAACATTCGAGACTAGAATTTTAAGGACGCTGCAAGTTTCACTATCACAGCTAGGGACGGATCCTTTAACCCAGTGATTCCATTCTAGTAATTTCTCATAAGGAACATTTTAAAGTGCACGAATATTTAGCTACAAGGATACTCACCCGGCATTTGTAATACACCCCCTCTCCCGCCAAATCGACAAGTAAACTAGACATTAACAAGTGATTACCAACTCGATTATGGTACAGCTACAATATGGGATGTTTTGTAACCATTACGATGGATGTAAATGAGTACCTGTTGATTCGGAAAGACATTTATGCTAAATTCTGTGAAAAAGGCCAGCTACAGAACTGCATGTCTTGGACGTGTGTCAATTTCGCCTAAAAGAGAAAAATAAATACATAAAAGTATACATTTGCAGACAATGGGCTCAAAGGATTTTCTCCAAGGGCTTTTAAGTCCTCTCTGGACAAACTATGAGTGGCTTTCTTTCCTTATTTAAAAACTGCTTTTTTTAAGTTATTTTTAAGCAGCCCTGCCCAGTTTTCTTTACAAGTGACATCTTTCCCAAACTTTCCTGAGCCCTGGCCAAAGAAGAACCAACAAACAATGTCTTGGTTAAAAACCCCTACACTTCCCAATATGTAGCTTGGAGTTCTAACCGCGTTCTGGGTGGTCCTCTAGCCCCTGCGTGCCCTTCGGCTCCCCTACACGCCTGTGCAGCCCCGCGCGTGGGGCCTGCGTCTCTGTTCTGTCTCTACCACACCGCCTGCATCGGACCCTGCCTGACCCGCAGGGATTCGGAGTCGGTTGAATGGGAATCCCAAGGTTGACATCGCTGCGACAAAGTTTCAGGCCGGGAACCAAGGCTCTGCGGCCCAGCTGCACACCTCTCCCCGGGGCGGGGAATGACTCGCGCCACCAGGTTGTGGCTCGGGCCAGCCGGGGCGGAAAGAACGCCCCCGAACACGCCCCCGAACACGCCCCCAACACGCCGATGAGGTTGCGCGGCGAAGTTTGTCCCTCTGGAGGCGCCGTCCGGGTTTGCGCTCGGCTCGTGTCATGTGAGCGAGACGGGCTCCGGCCCTGGGGCGCCGGAGGACGCGACGAGCTGCGGGATCCCGGGGCGCGCGGACGGCGGGCGAGATGGAGGCGACCTTGGAGCAGCATTTGGAGGACACGTGAGGAGTGCGGCCTCTTGGCCTGGCCTGCGGTCGCGGCGGGGGACTTGAGCGGGACCGAGGGCGCGCGCTCCGAGTGCGGGCCGGGAGTGTCGGGGACTCCCAGGCCGCGAGGCGAGACGATGAGCCCTGTCCCCGGGGCCGCGGAGTGGAGGGGGTCCCCGGGGATTAAAATCCCGCCGGGGCTTCGCACCGTCCATCCCAGGTTTAGTCTCCGCGGCCCAAAGCCAAGGCCAGAACCGCCCGCTGTGTTGCAGTTGTCGGGGTGGGCAGGGTGGTTCTTCAGGAGTTTTCAGAAATGGGCTCATCTGGGGCAAGGTTGTACCCCGCGTGCAGAGCGAGCCCCGCAATGTAAATATAAACACCCACGTATCTCCTTCCGTGTGTAACCAATCAGATACTTGGTGCTGATGAAAGAGCTCTCTTAAATTTTCCAACGAGTAATATCCACGTAATAAACAAAATTGTACAAGTAACGAGGGGCGCTCGGGTGGCTCAGTCCGGTTAAGTATCGGACTTCCGCTCACATCGTGATCTCTCGGTTCAAGGGTTCTCGCAGGTTCTGTGCTGACACAGAGCCTGGAGCCTGATTCGGATTGTGCTCCGGATTCGGATTGTGCCCTCTCTGCGCCCCTCCCGCATTCGTGCTCTGTCTCCTCTCAAAAAATGAATAAACGTTAAAAAAAAAAAAAAAAAAAAAAAACCAGACAAGTATGAGGAGGCATAGAGGGAAACGGCTCCCTCCCACCGGTGCTTCGCGGTTTCTCTTTCCAAACCTCCTGGAGACAACCAACCTGTGTTACTTTTTTCTGCATTTTTAACAAGGGCGACAAAATACTGATATTGCAATATTTGGAGCTCCCCAAAGCTCAGCAGTAGCTGACACAATACACTCTCTTTTCCCATCCAACATAAATTGGTTTAACTATTAAGTTTAAGTTAGTTCATTGTAATTTAATTTTTCTGGGGGCGGGGAGGAAGGGAGGGCGGAGTGGGTGATAATGAAAAAAGACGGAGAAACACGGTGTAAAGCCCAGCAGTGCCTGGCACATCGAAACACCGATACGTGTGGTTCTCATTAGTTAAATTCATTTTCTGACATCGGCTGCTTCTTTTCCCCTGGTGTTTCTGGAATTTTAGAATGAAGAATCCATCTATTGTTGGAGTCCTGTGCACAGATTCACAAGGACTTAACCTGGGCTGTAAGTAGCTCTATCATCAACCCTTCTGTTGGATCGTGTAGCATCTGATACTGATTCAGAGCGTCGGATACTGTTCTCTAGTTTTTACTTCCTGTTTTTCCTGCCCCTGGGTACTTTTGTGAGGGGGGCAGTTTCTCTCCAAACAAGATTAGAACATTAAAATTTGTCAGTTGGCATTTATGAAGGTCGACATGTCGCTTGCAGTTCTAGCACTACAGAGCTGTCCCTGCTAAAATAGCATTTGAAGGATTTTAAGTTGGGTCTAGAAGGGACTTCGGATACTAGGGGCGGGTATAATTTGAATGAATGTGTGTGGACTGCTAGGCTTTGTATACATGATCTCTGATTTTCACCGTCACCCAGCCAGCTACACTTAACAGTAAGAGACGAGGCAATAAAAAACGGGCTTCGGAGTTCCACACACTTGGGATGACCCCCTGTTCTTCCCTTTGCGAGTAACGTGAACTTGGACCAAAAACAGCCTTTCTGAGCCTCAGTGTCTTTACTGGGTAATGTCGGTTGCTTGGTTGGTTTTCTAGATTTCATTTCAAAGGGCAGAAAGACTTAAGCAATTTAAATACAAGTCTGAATAGACTTACCCTCGTCAAAGTCAGCAGTAATGCCAAAACACATTCTCACTTCCAGACACTCACCGGTAGCTTCCTTGTCCTGTCTCAGCGAAGAAAGGGAGTCTGGTATTTTATTTGCACGCGTCCTTCTTATATAAGCCATGTGATCAACAGTTTCTTGCGGAGGCATTAACTTCTCCATATCTGTAGCAGGAATTTCAACCCGAAGTCTTCCTCATGTCCATGATAATCTCTCCTTGGTCTCAACGGTCTAAGCTGCGTGGTCTTTCCTTAAATGGGAATTTGCCGAGAGCTTTTCTGGGTCAATCTTAAGTCCGTAAGTTTTAAGCCATGAAGAATACGGTCCTTGATTTCCTCTAACGTCAAAGGAGGCGCGTCGCTCTCTCGGCAGCCCACTCGGGTAACTGTGCCTGGAAACGGGTAACTGTGCCTGGAAACGGAGTGCGCACCAAGGCCACCTGCGGAGCCGCAGTAGGCGGCCAGGCCCCCGGGGGGCACAGGGCGGTGCTGAGCGGCCAGGCCTTGGCCAGGGTGGGGGCCTTGGGCAGCGAAGATCAAGGGCAGTCGGCCAATGCTTGGCCAATGCGTATGGAAAGGACACCGAGCTGCCACGGCCATGCCGACCCAGGACCTCTTCACTGGGTTGTCGTATAATAATGACAATGATTATAGGACTGCATTTATTGAGCTCTTACTGTGTGCCCGGCACTGTTGCAAGTGCTGTACACATACTGAGACGCTTAATCCTCGTAACAACCCTGCGAAGCAGATAAATCAACGCACAGGTTCAGTAGCTTGCCCAAGGTCATGCCGCCGGGGCTGAGCCAGGATTTGAATCTTGCTCCCTCACCTCTTCGTCAGTGCTGGAAGATTATATAGTGTGTGTAAAACACCCAGCACAGAACCCAGACAGCATGCTCAGTAAATGCAAGAGTTACAGATGAGGAGATAAATCCTGAAAAGGAAGCATCTAAAGCATTCAGCTAGTTCGTGCCGGAACTCGTAAGCCAAGGACCCCTGACTCCTGACCCCTCTTTACCGCAGGGAGTTTTAAAGCTCTGAATTTTTGCTGGGAGGTCATCTTCGTAACTGAGATTCCACACAGCCCGTTTAGTTGGGAGGAAAAAGGCAGGCTTCTCAAGGCACTTGCTGATGGAAAGGCCGAAGTTCAAGCGTGGAAATCTAAAATGAAAGAAGTTCCTTCAAGAACTCTTCAAGGCCCGACAGACCGCACTGTCCGTCCAGCTCACGTTTGAGGTGACGATAGTAAATCCGCCTACCGCCCTAGTGGCCTGCCTGCTACCTGACGGAGTTTCAGGCTTGAGCTTGTGCCGCCTTTATACGTGGAAACATATTGTGAACTTAGGAATTACTTGTCTCATCTGACACCCAAGATTTCGTTCTCATCTGCTGGCTGAAACAAACATTAGCAAAAAGCCGGGTGGGTTGGTATTTGCAAACCGCCGGCTTATTGTAGTAGGAATGACTGCCCGTCATATTCTCATATCCTGCCACGGCGACCTTACAGCTGAACTGCTGAATACAGACTTTGAATCCTTTGAGGTTGGGCTCGGTTAAAAGGAAATCCGATTTCCCATGAGGAACTAATTAGTTTCAACAAGTGTCTTGCCCTTACTGACTGCTTTTTGTCAACTTCACCTCCGAGTTTCTTGTGGGTTTCAGTTAAGGTTCTTGTACAATGATTTTATGGCTTTCAGACTGACACAAGCTTACAGCTTCCTTATATGCCTGAGAAGGTGTTTAGAGAGGGCGATGAGAGTGACTGAAAACTGAGGGTCTGTCAGGGCTTTATCGCTTTCAGAACTCTTGTCTGGTGTTCTCATTTATGGAACCAGCGGAGTCTCAGGGCAAAAGTATTTCATGTCAGGCCCTAACCGAAAAGCCCACGAACTGAGCCTTCTTTTCGTGAATACACCATGGGAGAGACCCTCAGAGCTCTGTACTCCATTTTGAACAGTCCGGTGACCTGATCACGCCTCTGCCTTCCAGGCCGCGGGACCCTGTCGGATGAGCACGCCGGGGTGATATCCGTCCTGGCCCAGCAGGCAGCCAAGCTGACCTCAGACCCCACCGACATCCCCGTGGTGTGTCTAGAGTCAGACAATGGGTGAGTAGATGTTAACACGTCCTCTCCTTTTTCATCAGAAAAATCCCCGGGGAGACTTGAGCGGGTGGGGGGGGTGGGCGCGGGGACCTGCTCTGTGTTATTAGCGCCTCCGTGTTCAGAGAACTTGGAGGAAGGATCTTCACCCCTTGGACACAGGAGGAAACACACTGACCTCCGAAGTTAATGTGCTTTCAGACCGAATGTTTTCTCGTGTCCATAGATTGCTTTCATACCTAGAAACATGATAAATAAGATTTTTGTAGTCGTGTCCGAAGCCAGGCGGCATCTTTACTCTTCAGCAGACTCGCACTTGTATCATTTTACCGAGCGTCTCCCACCTTGCCTTCCAGGAACATCATGATCCAGAAGCACGACGGCATCACGGTGGCCGTGCACAAGATGGCCTCCTGACACCGCCCCAAGATGGCCTCCTGACACGCCCGGCCGCGCTCCAGCAGCCCGTCGTAGGGGCTGGGTCCTCCCCGTGTTACTTACCTTGTGGGCCCGTTAAAGTTCCAGTGGCCGGGCCATCTATCTAGTGCCCACTGGGCACTTTTTCTGTCAATTTTAGAGTCAGTTGCTTTTTGACACTCAGTGGACTGACTGATCAAAATATTATTCAGAAAGGATCATGGACCGAAGCAGCAGGTCCAGGTCACTCTGTACATAGAATTTTGTCCAATAAATCTGGTCAGAGGAAAGCGTGGGTCTTTGCTGGATTCTTTAAATTCTTAGCAAATGTTCATGTATTTCAATGATCAAATTATAATTTTTTTTTTAAGTCCTTGCTCCAAATGACTCTCTTCTCTTTCAGAAGCTTCCTGAAATACGTATATTCTCACACAAGTGTCTATGGCTATTTAAAGCAAACGAAGCCTGTTCCCACCCCATAATAATAACAAAATAGCTAGTGTCATTAAGTGCTTCTACTGTGTACCGGGACCTCGTTTAATTCTCTGGTAACGCCAATGGTGCCGTACCCTTAGCTGCCCCCGTTTGCGTGCGTCTTTACGAAGGCTAAGGGGTTAGCCAAGTAACCATTTGGACTTAAGACCAACTCAGGGGCACCTGGCCGGCTCAGTCGGTGGAGCTCATGACTCTTGATCTCGGGGTTGTGGGTTCGAGCCCTGCGTTGGGTATAAAGATTACTTAAAAATAAGATCTTAAGGGGCGCCAGGGTGGCTCAGTCAGTTGCGCGTCTGACTCCTGATTTCAGCCCAGGTCATGATCTGGTTCCTGGGTTTGAGCCCCACGTCAAGCTCTGAGCCGACTGCAAGGAGCCTGCTTGGGATTCTCTGTCTCCCTCTCTCTCTCCGCCCCTCCAATGCTCACATGCTCACTCTCTCAAAATAAACAAACATTTAAATAAAATTATGCTTAAAAAAATAAATAAAATCTTAAAAACAAAAGACTCCAACTAAGAGACTATACTCTGAACACCCAGACCGGTATGAAAATAGGCATGTTTGGCCAGAAAAAATTCTACCATCTGAACGTATACGACATTTTCTCTAACCGTTATCGCTCTTAATAAAAGCACTGGTGCACAAGCAGGCCAGCTCAGCTCATTTCGTTGAATTAGAATGCAACTCCTGTTACTCTTTAGCAATTTACTATTTGGGGTTTATTTTTGAGAGAAAGAGAGCATGAGTGGGGGAGGGGCAGAGAGAAGGACAGGCTCCGAAGCAGGCTCGGAGCTGACAGCAGCGAGCCCAGTGCGGGGCTCAAACTCACAAACCCCGAGATCATGACCTGAGGCGAAGTGGGACATTCAACCGACTGAGCCACCCTGGCGCCCCTAGAAATTTAATATTTGACATTATAAAACAATCTCCAGTATATTGTTGACTCGAAAATATCAAGCAGCTACAAATACATGAGGACCCAAAGATTTTGCCTAAGACCTGGCTCCGGCCTCTGCGCTCGTACTTCGATAGAAGGGACGTGCGTGGATGTTGTCTTCACCACACTTAACCACAACTTGACAGATAGCATGTGTGTTTGCCTTGGAAGATATTAAAATCGGCTTGTGTGTTATGTTTGCCTGCCTTGACTGCCGCTGCAGAGGTTTTGAGGGCAGGAGCTTTGTCCTATTCACACAAGTGTATTCCAAGTGCTTAGAACAGTACTAGGACATAGTAGGCACTGAATACCTGCTGGACAGAATATATAACTAACACAAGGGAGTTTATGGTATGTCCTCGGCCTTTCCAGGCAGAGGGCGTGGCACCAGCAGACACTGGTGACAAACCAAGAGGAATATTTATATAATCCTAAATGCTTCAGTTTGGTCTGTGAGGTAGAAGGTGAAAAAGCAGGAAGGTAGGGCAGCTACCTCAAGGCATTTGCTTTTTCAGGGTCCTGGGCCTTATCCCGCTAACAGAATGGAGTGTGGGATAAGTGAGCATCACATTTGAGCTTAAAAATCAATCTGACGAAACAGACCAAACATCCTTTTTTCAAGCAGAAATGCTTCCTCTTACTGATGTGCAGATGTCCAATTCTTAGCCCCAAGTGACAGGAGCCAACCTTCCAGTTTCTGCTACATGCCAGGCCCAGGCTAAACAATTTCCACGCATTTAGCTCATTTAATCTTCTTACAGGGCATTATCCCCGTTTCACAGAGGAAGAACCAGTTTCAGCAAGATAAAGTAGCTCTCGATCAAATATGAGAGACAACTAAAGAAACAAAGTGGCAGAAAGGGAACAAAAGAGAATTAAGAATGAAAGATCATTGAATTGTCTCATCTAGAGAGCCAGAGGGCCTTGGAGAGAAGCGGTCAGCTCAGAGGGAAGGGCTACAGAGCAAAAACGGCTGCGTCTGAACTTCGATGGGCCGAACTTCTGACAGGACGCGCCGGTGGGGATGCCCGGTAACGAGCATGCATCGGGTGCTCCCTTTGCGGCAGGCACACCGCCGCGCTCGGAACAGAGCCTGAAATTGTTACCCTGGTCTCCCGACCCCGCGGGATGCGGCCCCGCCCGCCCCTAGGCCGCCGTCTGCCCACACATACGGCCTGGCGCACAGGAGGCAACTTCGCTGAATGAAATTAACAAACGAACATACTTTCCCATTCAATCCTCTTTAACGGCCTTCCAGTAGGGCACGGTGCGCCCGAGTTTGCTAAGGGGAAGCGAGTGCTGCCAAGCGCTCTGGGCTGGAGGTGGCTGGCTTTCTAGTCTGTACGCAGCGTGAGCTAGAGGAGGATTGTGTGTGCGCATACGTATGTCCCCTGTGGTTCTATACATCTCCTGCTGGTTCTGTTTCTTAGAATTATATTTATATAATTATATATATATATATGCACACACGATATATATACACACGCATACTATACAACATACTATATAACTATATACATATATATGTATAAGGACATATATCTATATTGTTAGTCTTCACAAAAAACTTGCAAAGTAGGATTAGCCATATTTTACAGGGTTGAAAACGGACTCAAGGTAACTTGTCCAGAGTCTCCAGGCTTAAAAAACAGCCAAGTTGAGGGGCGCCTGGGTGGCTCAGTCAGTTAAGTGTCCAACTCTTGGTTTCGCTCAGGTCATGATCTCACAGTTCATGAGCTCAAGCCCCGTGTCAGACTCTGCACTGACGGCGCGGAACCTGCTTGGGACTCTCTCTCCCTATCTGCTCCTCTCCCCACTAAAAAATTAAGAAACAAGTAACAACAAGAAAACCAGAAGGGTTGAGATTCTAACCAAGTCTGTGTTTCCCACTACACCTGAGAGCTCCCTGTATGACGTACGTGTTCCAAGTGGCCCATCCCTGAGGACTCCCAGCATCCATGAGTGACTAACTGTTCGGCCACCCTTCAAATCTGACCTCCAGCGCTCAGCATGAGAGGTCTCTATCAATACAAAGGTTAGCTAGGGGCGCCTGGGTAGCTCAGTTGGTTAACAAGAGTCTGACTTTGGCTCAGGTCATGATCTTGTAGGTGGGCTCTTTGCTGTCAGTGTGGCGGCTGCTTTGGATCCTCTATCTCCCTCTCTCTGCCCCTCCTCTGCTCACATTTTTTCTCTCTCAAAAATAAGTATTTAAAAAATAATAGTAATAAATAAAGGCTAGTTCGCCTCATCCTGTGATCAGAATCAGATAGCTTTGCTTTAAAAGACCAACAAGTGCTCTTAGCTACAGCTAAGGCTGTTGCTATATAACAGAAGTCCCTCGACTTTCTCGCGAAAGTGGTTTTAGATAATAGAATTGCTCTAGATTACTCGTTGGCTGAACAAGGAGGAGTCCCTACTATAACAACTATCTCCTGCTATCGACCTCGATCGACACCTGGTATTCTAACAAATATAAGAAATTGACAGGCCTCTGGGCTAAAGCAACAGGACACCATTAGACTGAGGAGGGCTCAAATGCCTGACCAGGCTACATACGTAAACCAAAACCTAAGCCCGAAATGCCTGAAGGTTACGAAATTGTAAGTTAAGGACAATCACCGCCAACTAGGCTTTAAGCTATATCCAGCCAATAGTTTCCTGGCTCCTGCTTTTTCTCTAGAAGAGCCTTTCCTGGAATTCCTGTTGCCAGAGTGCTCCTAACTACTTTTGGTTTGGTGCTGCTGCCCGATTCAAGTCAGTTTGGGCCCCGACTCTCACAGTTTTTAAAATTGTCTCAGTTTATCGTTTAACACTGTACTGAAGGCAGGGGTTGGGGCCCCAGAACTCTGACACCTGTGCTTTCGCTGCTCCTCTGGGAGGTCCTCAGGACGGGCTTCTTTTACAGAAAACATACAGTTCTCCCAGAGTTCGGAGAGGTTCCCTGGCTGGAAACGGCTGTCTTCAGTAAGTTCTGCCTACCTGGGCGACCTCTTGTGTACGGACTACAGATTCTATTTAGTAATCCAGATTTGAAGCCCCCATTGCAATTGCTTTTTAAAAAGTTTTTTTTAACGTTTTTGTTACTTTTTGAGAGACAGAGAGACAGAGCGTGAGCAGGGGAAGGGCAGAGAGAGAGGGAGACAGGATCCAAAGCAGGTTCCACGCTCTGAGCTGTCAGCACAGAGCCTGATGCGGGGCTCGAACTCACAGACTGTGAGATCATGACCTGAGCCGAAGTCGGACGCTTAACTGACGGAGCCACCCAGGCGCCCCTCAATTGCTTTTTAAATTCTTGATTACCTTAATTCCAAACACGTCACATGGAAAGTATACACTTGTAACTTTAATGAAATCTTTCTTCTTCTTGCACTTTGGAAATGGTTAAGTTTCCTAGAAAATTACTGGGATAATTCAGATTTCTGATCCAATTTCCTTCCTCTGTTCCACCCTCCACATCAAAACATAAAATATGATAAAAAAAAAAAAGTCAACGAGAAACTGCCTTTCACCTCCCCGGCACCGACAGTCTAGGTTTTAAACCAGAGTGTATTTTAGACCAAAGTGTGTTTTTCTTGTATCATGTGGAAAATCTGCACGTACCTGTGCGTCTTTTTTTTAAATTTTTTTAAAATGTTGATTTATTTTAGAGAGTGATACAGCACAAGCAAGGGAGGGGGAGAGAGAGAGGGAAACAGAATCCAAACCAGGCTCCAGGCTCCAAGCTGTCAGCACAAAGCCCAATGCGGGGCCCAAACCCATGAACCATGAGAGCATGACCTGAGCCAAAGTTAGATGCTCAACCGACAGAGCCACCCAGGTGCCCCTAGCTAGTCTTTGTATTGATAGAGAGCTCCGATGCTAAGGGCTGGACGTCAGATTTGAAGTGTGGCAGAACAGTTAGTCACTCATGGAGGCTGGAGGGGCTGCCCGGTCCTCGGGGATGAACCACTTGGAACACGGATGTCATACAGGGAGCCCTCCGGTGCAGTGGGAAACGCAGCCTTGGTTAGAATCTAACCGTAGATTCACCAATAGTTGCCGGAATTACTGAGCACTGTCTTCCCGTGCATCCACGTAGAGAAAAAAGCAAGTAAAGGCAAAAAGAAGAAAGGTTTCATGTTGAAGATGAATTTCTTGATCCATGATCTCAGGAAAGCTGTCCACCTAAGGATGCTATCTGCTTCTGGGAGAAAACTCCTCAGCCAATTTTAATTTTAGACTTCCAACTGGTGTGCAGTTCCCAAGTCTAGGAGATGTGGACCCAAAGTTCAAGTCCCTGAAACTTGGCTGCCAGCCAGGTAGTAAGATGGACCTGGTATGGTCCTTTCCCTCTTTCCAAGGAGGTTCAAGGGCCTTATTTGTTCTTAGTGATTTTAAATCAGAAGAATGGGTGAAAGCTGGAAGTGTTTCATAGCCAGCTACCTGAGATAACTGGGAGAATTCAGGATCCCGTCTGGTGTACAGGTGTAGAGCAAAACCTCGAAGGCAATGAACAGCGCTAGAATTTGATATCTGTGGGGGGTGGAAGAATTTACTATGCCCTTCAAGGTCCTTCCAGCTAGACTACGGGAAAAAATGCCATAAGATTAACAGGAGAAAACGAAATTTAGTTTTGTAAGTATGGAGAATCCACACAGACATGAAATTGCAAAGACAGTGAAGCAACATGATGCTAATATGAGTTGAGGAGGCGGGCAGGGGTCCGAGGATACAAAGGGGAGAAAAGCCATTAGCAGGAATGGGAGAGACGGTTTGGAAAACAACAGTTGCCCAATTATGCAGGTAAGTTTCTGAGGTAAAGAGCAATCTATTAATAGGGCTCTTCCTGAGAGAAGTAGGCAATTGAAGGGGAGGTAAAGACCTTTTCCCGAATCTGCTGGGTTTTGACTGCTTGTAACTCAAAATAATATTCATACCAAAGTGGCTCATCTTGGGGTGGCCTGCCCTTGGCCCCTACAGGTTCATGGGTCAACTCTAATTTGTTTGCAAAATAAGTCTAGTCTCATTAAACTTGGCCCAATTACTCACACAGGTGCAGTAGGAACCGTGATTGACCATATAGACTCTTTTTTATTTATTTTTAAATTTTATTTAAATGCCAGGTAGGGACCATAGAGTGTAATAATGGTTCCAGGCATAGAATTTAGTGATTCATCACTTACATAGAGCACCCACTGCTCATCCCGACAAGTGCCCTCCCAAATGCCCACCCCCATTTAGCCCATCCCCCCACCCAACACGCCTGGGCTCTTTTCGAATCTGCTTTGCTGGAAGTTTTCATGAAGAGTTTTAACCTGGACTTTTAAAGCCTCCCCAGGTCAAGGGAAAGCAGCAGCCACATCGGACTTCGGATTTGGCTTACCTCCTCTCTTCTTGAGGTCCCCAAGGTATCCTGAGGTCCCTGGGCCTGCCACGAAGTGACCTTCCTTGCTCACTGGTAAGGCTGCTGGAGATCCTGCGAACGGGGCATCAGGCCAGTTTTCCCAAAGGGCTGTCTCGGCCCCACGAAGTCACCTTTAGTCCCTCAAAACCATCTGGTCATCTGCGTATTTTACTCATATAATTTTATATCCGTATTTTATGCCTATGCTCGAACGGGACATTCGAGTCAAAGCAATGTTAACATAACCAATGTTTTCAATCGTGTCCTGTTCTGAGGGCAGGCTGTTACCGGTTTTTACGCAAGCCGCTATACTGTCATGAAAATAAGACGACTCCACACACGTCTATATCCCGGAGGGATCAGGCAGGGAGAAAAAGTAAATGCGTCAATTCTGTTTACAAAGGTTTTATTTTACTAAATTGCCTTAAATCGTAAATAACATAAGAGGAAAAGGTTTCCAGGGCACCTGGGTGGCTCAGTTAAGCATCCAACTCCTGGTTTCCGCTCAGACATGATCTCATGGTTCACGGGTTCGAGGCCCACATTGGGCTCAGAGCTGACAGTGCAGAGCCTGCTTGGGATTCTCTCTCTGCTCCTCCCCTGCTTGTGCACACATGTGCACACTTTCTCTCTCTCTCAAAATAAATAAATAAATAAATAAATAAATAAATAAATAAATAAACAAACAAACTTAGAGAGAAAAAAAGCTTTCCTTAAATCTGGAAAACAAAACATCTTAATGTAACCAGTAATGTTTCCATGTTTACAAGAAAAACTTGTAAAAAAATTATAATTATCTTTGTAAATTCACTTAATACGGTGGTGAATACGGTGAGAAGGAAAGCTGGCAAGAGCAGATAAAGGAGGCCAGTCAGTCTGAGGCCAATACTCCCCTTGCCTGCTTTTGGCTTCTGTACTCTTGCTTGCCTCTTGCATCCGCCAACGGCCCACGTAGCTCAACTGGTAGTTGCAACCAAGAGAATGTTTCTAAGTACCCAGAAGCTAGCCAGGCATAAAAGGCGGCTAGCGCCAGGTCTCGGCACTCAGTCTTTGGAGGTGACTCCCTGGGCTGGCACCAGTGTGAAATAAACAGTCTTTTCTGAGTCCCCGAGTGCGTGTCAGTTGTCTCTTCCCGGGCGCTGAGTATTTGCCGTATACAGTGTTTCCTTTAGTTTTGGAAATTCTTAACTAGTTCAATTTTACGTTCTTCAAGTTATCAGAAACCCATATTCTAGAGTACAGGTCAGCGTCCTTTCCGTGAATCTCTCCAACGATGAAGCACTCTTGCAAAGGCATCCTAATAAAACAATAACTGTGGCAAGAAGACTTCAGGGGGAGACAGAGGGATGTCCTTCATGCCTTTATCTAAAAAACTCATTCTACTTTCCTAACCTGTTTTGCATACACGGTTGTTCCCTTTCATCCTTCTGATTTCTAAATAGTTTTAGTCACATGTATTAAGTAGAATTCTTAACCCTTAGAATCCCTAATTTCTTACGGAAACAGAGAAGTAAATGATTGTGGACTGTTTACACTCTCATTCTGTGGATTGGCAAATTTATAACACATTTCCTAATTTCTAGTGGCATCTCCTTCCTCATAATAAACTTTTCAGTGTGGCACAAGACACACACACAAAATAAATGGTCAAGACACACTACTGAGGCCAATTGACTCAAATATCTTTAGTTCCTCTGTATAAAAAGCCAAATGTGAATAAACTTGTGCTCGATAATTAATATTCTAGTATTTTATTTGGAAATGATGTAGACACTCGGTGACTATCCATCATTTAACCTTAGTATCACCCTCATCCAGTTCCCAAGTAAGCACGCCAGGCGCCCCTCGCCCCACCCTTCCTCCCCTCTTGCTAGTTTAGTCCTTCTGATAAGAATTACTTCCCCGAAGTCTGCATTTCAAATGAATGGCTCTGGGTGCTTCAAGAACGGAGTAGATCATTTACATCTCAAAGGCACAGAGAAAGGACAGAAATTCCACCAAGAAAGACTTTTATTCCCTAAATCCAGGTGTTTTACAGGATCTGCAAGCTCTTTGAGATGCATAGGAGACGTCTGGGGATTGGTAAAATGGATAGCGGGCTTTGCACTGCTGCTCGAGCCCCCTTTCTGTTCTTGTAAAAAAGGAGATTCTCCAGACAGTACAGTTGTTTTTAATTCCTCAAAGAACAGGGTTGCGACCTGAATGGTAAGAGGCTGACGCCCCATCCACCTAGTGATCTTTTTTTTTTTTTAATAGTTTTTTTAATGTTTATTTTTTTGAGAGAGAGAGAGAGAGAGAGAGGGAGAGAGAGGGAGAGAGAGAGAGAGCATGAGTAGGGAAGGAGCACAGACAGAGAGGGAGACACAGAATCTGAAACAGGCCCCAGGCTCTGAGCTGTCAGCACAGAGCCCGACGCAGGGCTCGAACTCGGGAAAGGTGAGATCATGACCTGAGCCGAAGTCGGATGCTCAGCCGACTGAGCCACCCAGGTGCCCCACCTAGTGATCTTCGATTTGCTTCTCTATCAGGGGATTTCAACTAAGATGAAATCAAAAGAGTCCCATGTTCTAAATTTCGAGCCGTGCGCCTTTACGATTTAGTAAATGCTTCCGCCTTGGTTTGGGAATGGCTTTCTTTCCCTTATGGGTACACGGTTTCACTTTAGTTTAGGGGAAAAGGCCTTTTTAAAAAGTTCCTAATCAGGCTCTGAATATCACCTTCCAATTTGGCCAACTTCTAACCACAGAGCCCATTAAAAATCCTTTCGAGTGCCTTATTAATAACACTTTTTATCTGGACAAACACTAAATATTTTTCTTTCTCTTTTAAACCAAAGGTATCCCTATTGATGAGGGAGCGTGCAGCAGGCTGAGGGGCCAAGCACAAGCCGGCACGCCCCCATCCCCCCAGGTGGGACATGTATGATATTCCTTGGGCACTCCTGGCAACCCAAAAGCAACCTAAAAGCAGGAGAGGACAAAAAATAAATGGTCAAACTGATAAGACTCTCCACCAGTTTACCAGAACAAGGCAATCCCATCATAGCCTAATGTCCAGGAACTCCCTACTGTCTTGTCAATGCTTTGTCAGAGGGAAAAACGACCTTAGCCTGACATGACCTAGGCCTCCAGTAAGTCTTTATTGCATGTGAAAGTCTCTTTGAAACTCCCTCTTCCCGGACTTCATACGACATAAAACGGTCACCCCACACCCTTACAACGCAGCTCTTCCTGCCCACAGACCCTGTCCCCGTGCCTTAACAAAATCACCTTTTTGTACCAAAGATGTCTTCAAGAAATCTTTCTTGGTTGTCGGCTCCGGACCCTAGAAACCCCAACATCACCCCAAAACTTCATCACTATCAAATGGCTCAAAACCAAAACTAATAAACCTTTTATGACTTAACCATGGACAGAAGAGGAGTCCCCAAACAAGGTGCAAGAGATATTACCTCCCAAGAGCCAGAGTTACTCCCAAAGAGAACAAACAGGAAGACTTAAGACAAGCTCCGTGACAGCTGGCA
The DNA here is from genome assembly GCA_004024585.1 of Paradoxurus hermaphroditus. NCBI lineage: Eukaryota > Metazoa > Chordata > Mammalia > Carnivora > Viverridae > Paradoxurus > Paradoxurus hermaphroditus. Next base: position 4,456 of record PITB01026614.1, on the reverse strand, counting down.
ATGCCTGGTAGGACAGACACTAGCTGAAAATGGGGTACAACCCACATTTCTGTCCAGCATAGTTTCAGGGCCCCCAACCCAACAGCTGAGCTACCTGCACTTTGCCAGAACCACCTGTGTGCCCAGACAGAAAGGCCAAGCCAAGTTCTCAGGACAGAGTGAGACAAAGCTATCTCCAGAAAAGAAAGGATTGATAACCAACAGGTATCCAAACATAAATTCCCGAGCCATAATTTAAAGATCTAATTCTTACAAATGCTTTTCTCCTGTTCATCTGAATTTGGAAAGGAAGAGATAGCATGGAAGTTTACTTTCCAGAAAGGCGGGGTGGCTGAGTCAGTTAAGCGTCCGACTCTTAACTTTGGTTCAGGTCACAATCTCTTGGTTCGTGGGATTGAGCCCCGTGTCGGGCTCTGCACTGACTGCGTAGTGCCTGTGTGGAATTCTCTCTCTGCACCCTCTTTGCTCTCTCTCTCAAAATAAATACATCACTTAAAAAAAGACGAAGAAGAAAGTTTACTTTCCTTTCTCAACCAGGTACCACAATGATCCAAGAGAGCAAACTTGGATGAGAATCTCACCCTTTGCTGGCTTCTGCCAGTTTTCCCAGGATCCCACCTGCAGGCTCTGGAGCGAGTGGGGTGTTCCAGGAGGTCCCTGCTGGTGACCAGAAATTGTAGAGGAAAAATGATTTCCCCCCACCGTTTATAGCGAGTGCTTGGCTAAGACTCTTTTTCCTCTGGGGAACCTTGTAAACGGACACATTTCCTAAGTTAGAAGTCCTCCACGGTGCCCGCTATCATTCAAGATAGCTTCTGGTAAGGTTAACCTGCTTGTTCAGCCTTAAAACAAATATTTTATTCGCCTGATGCCTCGCCCCGGACCCAGACCCAGTTTAAGTTGGACCTAGCCTGACCCCAGACCCGAGCCACTTTTTAAGTTTGAACCCAGTCGGTTTTCTGGACCAACTCCCTACCGAGGCAGCGAGAAAGCCTCAAGCGTGGAGGGCTCAGGGGGCCCCGTGCCTGGCTCCTGGTAGCACCTGAAGTTGTTCAGGGGTCTCTTTCCTGTGTTCCCTCCTCCGACACCAGAAGGGCTCAAAGACAAACTGAAGCCTATGAAAAATGTTAAGGGTTTATTTGAGCACAATTCAAATCAGGCAGTGTTGAATCAGAAGTGCTTAGCAGCACTCTCTCAAAAGTCCAGGGAGAGGCTTTCATAGAGAAAGGACGGATGCAAAGCAAGAAAGTTTTGTGCGGTTGTGTTTTTTTTGGTTTTCTTAATCTACTCTGGGGGGCACAGGTGGCTCATTGGTTGAGTGTCCAACTCTTGACTTCAGCTCGGGTCATGGATGGAGCCCGGCGTTGGGCTTCTTGCTGAGTGCAGAGCCTGCTTGGGATTCTCTCTCTGCCCCTCTCCTCTCCCGGCACTCTCAAAAGAAATAAACGTTTTTTAAAAATGAAGAGTTTATTTATTTCTAGGTGGGCTCATCCTACTGTGAGGCTGGAACTCACAATCCTGAGATCAAGAGTCAGATGCTCCGCCGACTGAGCCAGCCAGGCGCCCCTGCAAGGGAGTTATTGATAGTTTGTACTTAGTTTAAAGCCTACTTAGTGGTTTGTGATTAGCTGTCCTTCCCTTTTAATTTGGTGACTTTGTGGAATTTACAGGTTTAAATTCTGGTTTGCTTACAGAAACCACCTTGACATTAGAGCCACCTCGTTGTAACGGCTTCCATGCTTAATCAAACAATAGTTACCGAAAGGATTTTCTACTTGGTTTACTCTGACACTTGCTTCGGAGTCCATGGGTGAAAAATTCCTCTTTCTGAGTCTAGGTGACCGGAGGGAGGGCCTGGGTTAATGTCAAATCACAGCGCTTCCTCCTCCCTCAGGAAGTAAAGTCCACTCAACCTAATGGACTTAGAATGCTCGCTTGTTTTCACAGTGCGGCGGAATGAAATGCCTTAAAACAAAAAGAGTGACTTTCTGAAAAATCGTAGACTTTATTTTTCTTCCCAGATTGCCTCATCGGGATTCCTCTGCTGCACACCACATCAAAGGTAAAATAAATACGGCATTGCGTGTTGGGGGTGGTTTTCTATAATGTTTTGATGACTATTGTGCTCCCCCCGTCCCCCCTCCCTCCCCTGACCCGCTCGCCAGACAGTCATTCCACATGTGCTGGCAGCCGACTGTTCTTTCCAGAAGACAGCTGCCTGCCTGCCAACCTGACAGTAGGAAATAAAGAAAGCTGTGTCCCTTCCTCAGAACATTTACCTTTCTCTTCGCTATTTCTCTTTACATATATGTAAATATATAGATTTGTATGTAAATATATGCAAACATATTTACATGTACATGTTAATAAATCTTTTTTTTTTTTTTTTTTTTTACTGAAGCTTTTGTGAGAAAATAGCAGACTCTTTGATACTTTATTCCTGAGCTCTTTCTAGCAGGCACCTCCTAAGACCAAGAACATTCTCTCACAGAAGATCACCATCACACTCAAGAGATTTTAAGTTTCTGTATTTATTTTGAGAGAGAGAAAGCATAAGGAGAAAGGCAGAGAGAGAGGGAGAGAGAGGACCCCAAGCAGGCTCCATCAGCACCGAGCCTGACGCGGGGCTTGGTCTCACGGTTCATGAGCCAAAATCAGGAGTCAGACCTTAAATGACTGGACCACCCAGGCGCCCCTCAGACTCAAGAGATTTAACCTTGTCTACTGTAAAGTCCCTAAACAAGTGACCTCCCAACCCCCTTTCCAGCCTTTTTTCTGGCCCAGGACTCATTCAAGCAACTGAGCCACTGTCATCGCAGTTTGTTGTCATGTCTATTTGGTCCCTTAGAATATTTGCATTTTGGCGATTGCTTTGTGAAGGGAGTTCCTAGGCCCGAGGCTGCTCCTCCTCCTCCTATTTCTCTGAAGAGGACCTGAGAATAACACAGAGCTTCCCCTGGGATGTGGCTCCCGGACTGAGGGGGAGGACCCAGAGGGCGGTGCTACCAGCGGGCCACCCTGGGCCAGCGAGGCCAGCCTTTGCGGAGCGCGCCTTTGCAAGTCCTCCCTGAAATAAACGGAGGGGGCGCCTGGGTGGCGCAGTCGGTTGAGCGTCCGACTTCGGCTCAGGTCATGATCTCACACTCAGTGAGTTCGAGCCCCGCGTCGGGCTCTGTGCTGACAGCTCGGAGCCTGGAGCCTGCTTCGCATTCTGTGTCTCCCCCTCTCTCTGCCCCTCCCCCACTCATGCTCTCTCTCTGTCTCAAAAATAAACAAACATTTTTAAAAAATTTAAAAAAATAAACGGAGTGGTGGAAGAGGATCCCTGTGGGGACTTTGAGGTCCCTCACCCAGCGGCCTTTCCTTAGCTTTTTCTCACCTCTCCTATGGTTCTGCCTGGGCCGCAATTATGGAATAAACAGGGATAAGGAGATAGTCTAGTCAGGCATAAGGGCATGCCCCTGGAGAACTGTCGAAGCCCTCTGGCCTTGCCGGGCAAAGCTAGGCAGCAGGCCTCCAGAAGGATCTCCGAAGATGGTACAAAGCCCTGCGTGCATTTCTGAGGTTGAGATCAGGGAGTTTATACACAATTTAGACATGAGGAAAGCATCTGTTTTTCAAGGGGAGGGTTAAAAAAAGTTACAAGTGGTTTTGTACCACGGAGAGAAAGAAAGCTTCAAAGTTTAGATCCACTTCTTGTCAACTGAATCGACTGTGTTGGGTCTGTCACAGGGACCAGCCGTCATGCCGCAGAGGGCGGGGAAGGCCCGGCCTTACACTAGAGCCCTGGACGGAGGCTGGGGGTGGATGATCCTATTTCATTTCTTCCTGGTAAGAGTTTACTTGCCCCCGTCCTACTGCTTGAAAGCGAGCTCTCGGGAGAAAGGCTCGGAGCACAGCCAGAACTGCCAATGGCTGCCGAAGTCGGCAGCCCACACGGAACCTGGGGGACAGCTGAAAACGGTCCCCTTGAGGGAAGGCCGAGGTGTTCCCCTCCAGTCTCCTCCTCGCTACCAACCCGAAACCCACAGACTGCCCCCGCCACCACCCGCAGCTCTGCCCTGGCTGCGTGGCAGTTAGGATGTGCAATCATACATTTAAGCACCCCGGAAGTAGTGCTGGGAAGTGCAAAAAGTGCTACCGGGGTGGGCTCCCAGCTCAGCCCAGCACACACGTGGCATCAACCTCCCCTCTCTCCTAGGGGATGGGGACATTTCCGCTCTGTTCCGCCTGCTGTCCGCTTCCCAATCCATCCCCACAACCATAACTTAGGCTACAATTAAGCCCAATGTGTATTTTTTTTTTTAAATGTTTATTTGGATTCAGAGTGGGAGCGCACGCACGTGCGAATGCACGCGGGGGAGGGGCAGAGAGGGAGAGAGAACCCCAAGCAGGCTCGGCGCCGTCGGCGCAGAGCCCGATGGAGGGCTCCATGTCACAGGAACCACGAGATCGC
>PITB01026613.1:0-21291 GCA_004024585.1 Paradoxurus hermaphroditus | reverse complement strand
TGTGTGTGTGCTATTGATTATCTTAAGACTTCTCCAGCTATTGTTACTTCTTTATATAACTTGAATAGCCCACAATAACTGTGGATTCGATTATATGGGAAAGAGAAGTGCTGTGTTTGGTGGTTTTATCTTTTCAGTCTTCCACCAACCTATTGATCTAATTGGAACCATGAAAGCATTGCTGTGAGTTTTTATACTGTGTGTTTTTTGTAGTGTGTTTGTTTCAACACTTGGGTAATTCTAGCTAGTTGCAGTTAATGCTCTCAGTGGTTGTTTTTTTTTTTTTTCACCCACCTCTTTGATAAATGGATCTGTCAGTACCCATTTTTATCAACAACATCCCTGTTCAAAAATTCCTTCTGAAAATCAGCCTTCAGTACCTGGAGGTATTTCCTGAAGAAAATTTTGGCAAAAGGGCATATTTCATAATTATCAGAAGACATCTGATAATTCTTTCTTTTGCTTCCATGTATAGCGATCAATATGGCTGCAAGGCGACTCTCGAAGTACGCTCTTCTCTCTCAGAATTTCTCATTTAATTCTGTTTTTTATTTATTTCCAAGTATTTTGATTTTTCTCCCCAGGAGTTACTTATTTTATATTTATAATTTTATGATACTGCAGTCACGAGGGCTCCCACAAATACCTTGCCTCACATTTTTTTTTCTAGACACTTAATAGGATTGTACTTCTCTGCCCTCTTTTAATTTAGACACGGTCATGTAATTTGTTTTGACCAACATAAAGTGAGTGGAAGGTACATATAGTATGTCTGGGTGAAAGCGATAAAGGCACGTGCTAATCACCTAATGGTTGATGGAACCTGTGTCAGTCCCGAACCCTGAAGAACTAAAAAGGAAGAGTCATTCCCTCCCCCAAATAATCTTCCCTGGACTTGTAGCATGAGCAAGAACTTAATTTTTCTATGTTCGAAATTGGGAGTTGTTGGTTTACTTCAGCATACCTGGTCTATCGTGATGACACGAACTCTATGTTTGTGATGATTCTCCTTTGTTAATTGTGGACACAAACCAGTGAGTCCTACCTATTTGGGGATATTTTTTTCCCTCTGCCATCAAGATGATTGGTCTTGTGCTAGTTAGACTCCTCCGTTAATATCTGATATTAAAAGGTGAGATCTTGGATCTAGGTTCTTCGTATCTATCCTCTTTTCTATGGAGAACTAAATAATGTTCTGAATTGCCTGCATTTTGGTTATGTGCAAAGAGACATGTTTAGATAGACATAATAGGTGTTCCCCTGAACTCTTTTTAAGGTTCTAGATAACTTTCACATTTCTTTTCTTTTCTTTTGTTCTCTGCAATATATATTCCACCCTTTAATGATTCCTTTTTTAAAAAATTTTTAATGTTTATTTATGTGTGAGAGAGAGAGAGACAGAGTGTGAGTGGTAGAGGCACAGAGAGAGGGAGACACAGAACCAGAGGCAGGCGCCAGGCTCCAAGCTGTTAACACAGAGTTTGAGGCAGGGCTGGAACCCAGGAGCTGTGAGATCATGACCTGAGCTGAAGTTGTAAGCTTAACCAACTGAGCCTCGCAGTTGCCCCTAATTTCAACACAGTTTTTAGCCCATTTCATGTAGTATTCATTATGCCACAATATTTAAAAAATCTGCTGTCTTGTATCACATAAGGGACACAGTCACTTCAAGCAATAATTACTTAGATTTAAAGTACTTGGTTAAGAAAACCTTTGACAAAGGTATCAAGAATATCAAGGTCCAGGAAATCAAGCTAAACATAAAGAAAGGAGGTAGCAGATTGGTGTTTCAAACTCATAAAGATTATCAGAAAAACACTGGAGAATGAATGAAGGTTGAGCGTCAGTTTTTCAGGGATAGAGCATGTCAGCTGTTTTTTTTATGTCTTATTTATCTTCAGAAAAATCTCCCCATACACCTTTTGATAGATGAGAAAACGGAGTTCTGAGATATTGAAACATATGATGAGGATCTCACATAGCAAGGAAACTGCAGAGTTTATAAATTAAACTCATCATTTCTATACCACTTCGTCTTCTGGGAAAAAAGAGGTTTCATACCTGAGACTGAGAAAGCTGGCCTCCAGGAAACCTTCGTAAAGCTATTGTTTAGTTTATGTCCTTAAAATTCCTCTGTGTTTATTTCCTTAGTCTGTCAAGAAGGGGATAGAGAACACACAGCGGACAGCCTAGAGCACACATGGGGCACACACATCAGGGGACGCATTTCCAGGCCTAGGTTTAAGCCCCGAGCTTACTTCGCTGCTTCCATAGTCTCATTGGGTAATAGATTCATGGTCTCTGCTCTCACTCAGCCTTTCCTACAGAGACTCACCCAGAACCAATCAACGACAATTTGGGATGCCTGGCTCCTTTTGTTGGGAGGTGATTTCTGACCAGGTACTCTTCAAGTTCTCCAATTCTTCTTCCTTCATAAAATATTTCAGTACCAAGGTTAATGCATAGGAATTCTCTTGATTATTTTGGAGGAAGTTAAATGCGGGAGAGGCAATATCTAAGTTGACAAAGGGCATCAGAATATGATGCAGGAAGGTGGAGCAAAGGAAGCCCTGAAGATAAATGCCTAAAGACTAGCAAAACTTCCCAGAAGAAATTCAAAGATTGTGAAATTACAGGATAGAAGCTAAAATCCAAAGGTAGAAGGACAGCCAAAGGGCAATTTACATTAGGCAATCTCCTAAGAAGCCACTCACTCTGTGGTATTTTGCCATAACAGCCTGATCAGACTAAGGCAGCCGGTATTCTCGAATGTTTCATTAATGTTGCTTTTCTGTGGACCTTGATCCTGGCACTTGTGGACCCTTTCAGTTAAAAAGAATAGTCCTTCAGTTCTGAGCAATAGCATTGAAAGTGTCTTAAAATAATTTATTCTCGATATTGTCACAGAATTTTATAATCCTAATAGGGTTTAAAGTTCTCTTGTTTTTCTATTTTCTTCTCCTATATGCTTCTGACATGTGTGTGTGTGTGTTTAAATAATCAACTTTTTTTCCTGTAGGGTTCTTTTTTTTAATTAAAAATATTTTTTTAAATTTATTTATTTTGAGAGAGAGAGCACAAGCAGGGGAAGGGCAGAGAGAGAGGGAGACACAGCATCTGAAGCAGACTCTAAACCCATGGGCCTGAACCCATGAGCTAGAACATGACCTGACCTGAAGTCGGATGCTCAACTGACTGAGCCACCCAGGCTCCCCTCCTTTAGGGTTCTTAAGTTAGCCTTTATTTTCATATATTTTTTTGTAGACGTTAATAATTTAAAATATTGATTTTGTGTGCATTTAATAAGGAGTGTGACTAATTAATTATCCATAATCTCGCACCCATGAAAAAGATCTTAACTACCTTTAATATAAAACTACTATATGAATATGACAAAAATTTCAAACCACACAGAAAGTTAAAAAACAGAGATTAAACTGCTCTATAGTCCATCTTTTTTCCCCCAAAATCCCTTAAAGGATCAACATGTCTATAGTATCCTTTTGTAAGAGTGTGTGTGTGTACATATATAATCAATAGATATTATGAAAACATAACAAAATAATTTTTAATGTTAATATTGTGTTAAATTATCTGTGTTATAAAAGGTATCACATCAAAGAGATCACACTTCGGTACGCTGTTGTGTTCTTTGCTTATTTTGACATTTTTCACCTTAACTATAAAAATGTGCCTCATTAGTTTTAAGCTTTCTAATATTCCATGTATAGATAAACCATCATTTATTTGACCAGCTATTGGTTGATAGATATTTCAGGTTGATTCACCACACGTGAGGCTGCTACAAGCAAGATTGCACAGTGCTTAGGAGAATCTCACGCATATATCCCAGCAGGGGAAATCTCGGGTCAGGAGGTCTCAAAAGAGCAATTCTTCACTAAATTGAGTTGTGGGATCCCCTCAGAGAATGTGAGCAAGTCTGTCCCCTGTAGAAGTTATTACAGCCTCAGTTTCCTCATATGTACTATTTACAGATCCCAACAATGACCATTCCTTTCCTATTGTTTTGTTTGAAAACTAAACAGAAATAGTAACTGCCTCTCACAGACTTGTTGGGAAGTTTGGAAAGACGTGTAAGTGCCCATATATGACCCATACTTTGGGAATAGTTCCTTTTATTCTTCTAACTGTAATTATTAGAGAGGAGAAAAAAACCCATGATAGACCAATGAAAGAAATGCAACTTACCTGTGGGAATCTTTGATTCCGAAACAAATACAGTAGAGGTTGAGGGGAGCTATAGTACTAAATCATGTTAGCATATTTGTAACCATTGCCCGAACTACTTTCAAAATGAAATGACTTAATTTACATTAAAAGACACTTGCAGAACTTAAAAATGAAGGAAAATACAAAAATAAAGACAAATAATGAAACATGAGTGGAAAGAAACCAAGAATGGTCCTTACATTTAACCATGAAGACCCTTCTTTCCATAATATACGTAGGAGCCTGAAAACCATGCATTGTTTGAAAACCTTGCTGTTTTCAATTCCTCATCCTCAGACCACTGCCTCCCACCCACCCACCCCTCTGCCTCCGTGGGAGGCAGGCTCCTTTGTACATCAACAGTGTTCCTTGTTTTCCTGTCTAAGCTACTTCTCTGCATCCAGCATTTCTTGTGGGACCACACTGAAAACAAATAAATGAGCTCTCTCCAAACATCAAAAGGAGACCAAAAGGGAGGAAGAATGAAATTGGGGCCAAAAGGTTAAGAGAGGGAAGATGTAGTTGCTCTTTTTCTGGGCTAGTACACGGTGCTTTCTGTCTGAGTGAGCAATTAGAGACCTCTGGGGAGCCAGGTTTCTGTATTTCTGCCCCAAACCTTGGTAATTTGGTCCTTGGTGTAGTTGTCCTTGAATTTTATATATATATATAAATATTATATATATATATATTCCCCTGATGCTCTGGGTCAAAATGTCTCCAGTAAAAGTATCCCATTGTCTGTCATAAATTCCCAATTTCACACTGCTGCTGTGACAGTGCTAAAGTGTTTCTTACACACATGCCCCGATCCTACAATCTCAGAGCCAATAGAAGGTGAACATGAGAAATCATAGGTAAAAAGAGTACAGACTCTGTGGTTCGTGTATATACACAGGAGTGCACAAATATTAATAAATATGTCTTCCCAATTCTGTTTGTATGGCTAGGATCTACTTATCCAAATTTCTTTTTTTAATTTTTTTTAAATGTTTATTTTTGAGAGAGACAGAGACAGAGCATGGGGATGAGAGGGGCAGAGAGAGGGAGACACAGAATTCAAAGCACACTCCAGGCTCTGAGCTGTCAGCACAGAGCACAACATGGGGCTTGAACCCATAAACCAGGAGATCATGACCTGAGCCAAAGTCAGATGATTAACCAATTGAGCCACCCAGGCACCCCTACTTTTCCAGCATTTCTAACCTCTTCTTCTCTCTGTGCTCTTCTATCTTCATTGTAAACATAAATATGTACATCCAGCCAAAAGATAGACATGTACACAAATACATATGTGTACGTATACACACATGTTTGTATATCTGTGCATGTGTCTTTCACTATATCCATCTGATTTTAGTTTTAGAGTAACTATAAAATTGAGGCTACATGATTCAGGTAATTATGCCCTTATTCTAATACCAAAGAAATAAAAGATGCTCAAGAATTCATAGTTACCTTTAAATACAATACTGGTGGGGCACCTTGGTGGCTCAGTCAGTTAAGTGTCTGACTCTTGATCTCAGCTCAGGTCATGATCTCAGAGTCATGGGTTCAAGCCCTGCATTGGTGAAGTCCATTAAAAAGTAAATATAAAACTGGCTTTTTTGATCGTCACCTAATTTCTGGGGTAAACAGAATAATGACATGAATAAAAGAAGGTGTTTTACAGCAAGATAAAATAGATCAGATTAGCACTGAAGAAACAAAAACAATAGGCCTTACTTTGGTGGTCCTTTAGAAAAATCTAAAGATAACTGAAGAACACAAATGGCTTTTAACAAATTCTGTGTCTCACAAAATGAAAGACACTGAGGTGGTAAATTAAGGAAAGAGAGAGCCTGACATGGGGTTCCGTCCCATGATCTTGAGATCATAACTCAAGCTGAAATCAAGAATCAGACACTCAACTGACTGAGCCAGCCAGGTACCCCTAAAAGATGGCATTTCAAAACTTGTATAATTTGCTCATTAATTGGTTCCTGACTATAAAATCAAATTTTTTCTCCATGGGTATTTGTAGAATATTTTTGCCTAAATCCTAACTGCTCTTCATAGAGAATAGTTTAGATTTCAATTTGCCAAGAAACAGACTACCATAGATTTTTAAAGGATTAACTAATCTATGGGTTAACCACTTAGGAGAAATGAATAATTTGTACTTAAAATTTAGATAGGCTCTGTACTGAACACATCGTTGTGTGACTACACATATAGAATTAATAGAAATAGATGGACTGGCAGAGATGTATGACATAGTCCATTGCTGACTGGGATAATGATCGACATAAAATTATTTTCAGAATTATTTATATAAACTTAAAATTAAAACACTATAGCTAGCAGTTGGGAAGCTTGGAAAGCTTATGTAGAGTAGAGGGTGGGTGGCCAGGGGAGGCTGGTGTGACAATGAGCATGCTGCCTTTGTGCTGTGAAAAGAGGCATGAGTCTGCACATGTGATTCAACACGTACAATGTTGTTGCTAGATGTCAGTTTCCTCCCTTGGGAAAAGGATGATAGCATTCTTGATGGTATTCTGGGAATAGGAGAGAAGGGTATTGCTTACTATAGTAGGCAGAGCAATGGCCCCCAAAGAAGTCCACCTCCCAACTCAAGGACTCTGTGAATGTATTTACCTTACATGACAAATGTGACTTTTCAGATGGATAACCTGAGAGATTTTGAGTTGGGTAGATTATTCTGGATTGTTCTGGTGAGCCCAGCATAATCACAAGGGTCTTACAGAAGGAGGCAGGAGGGTCAGAGTTAGCAAAAGCTGTGAGGATGGAAGCAGACAGTGGAGTGATCTAAGGAAAGGACCGTGAGCCAAAAAATGTGGGAAGCCTGTCAACACTGGAAAAGGCAAGGAAACATTCTTCCCTTGAGCTTCCAGAAATAATTCAGCCCTGCCGACCCATTTTAGACTCCAGAACTGTCGCAGCAAATTCGCGTTGTTTTAAGCTATACTAAGTTTGTGGTTTTTGTTACAGCAGCATTTGGAAACTAATACTTTGCTGTTATGCTTATAGATATAGGTCTGGGATCTCTATTTGATTATTCTATATGGATGAACATTTCATTATCCCACTTTAGGATCATGAAAGTACACTAGTTGGAGACGAAATTAAATCTCTGCATCAATAGTCGCATGGGTCAGTATGCTTCTGAGAATGGAGAAATTCAAATAAATAAATACCATGTAAAGATAGAGGTTAATTCTTTTAGTCACCTAATGACACTGTTAAGCATAAACTGCTGGAGCTGTGTATTAAGCTCAGTGTTTCAACTGGAGAAAGAGGAGAGGAACTCATGGGTAAAGGAGGCAAGGTTCATTTAAGGTGTGGATGAGAGTGGTCCGCTCCTGAGATGTTCTTGACCAGCCACAGGAAACATTCACGATGTCTTCCTGTGTGTTACTTTCATCCTGACATATTTTCATTTATAAGGCCTTATTCACTAAAACAGGGACTTAAATGTGGTCATTTGCTTTCTTTTGGTTCTAAGACACAGCAATTGGCTTCTTTGTGACATATAAACACAGCTAAGTTCTAGACTGATTATGTAGCCGAGTTAAAAAAAGAAAAAGGCCTAATGATTTCAGTAGTAGAAGCAGCACATGACACCTCCACGTCCTTTACTGGGGGGTTGATCTATCCGGGAGAAAGCTATGCCCATGTCCTTTCTCCTCAATACTAGATCTCAAGAGATAGCACTCACTGAGCACAGGAATTGAACATAGGGATTGAGTATGAGCTAGGTGTGGATATGAAGGGGATGGATTCCCCTGGATCACTGTTTGGCCAAATGAAGTTCCTGTGGAAAAGTAAACTAACTGTTGCAGCCCTGTTTTACGAGCAGGATTCTGTCTTGCATAGTATTTCTCTCAACATTACTAATAGTGCATGCTAGCAAGACCTACTGCTTACTAATCTGTCTCTTCTTTGGTATTTAAGAGAATACCAAAGCATTAATTAAAAGCAGGGACCAATTCCTAATTCCTAGTTTAGACTCCTATTTCTCTCGCATATTTAGGAATAATGAAAAAGAATAGGATATGAGGGAAACTCCGTGTGTATGTTAATACTTCTCACAGGTGACATCAGTTAAGTTATCTGGAAATTCTAACTGGTGCAGAGCAAGCCGAACCTGGCCATGTGTACTCACTAGGAAAATTTAAAGTAATCACTCTTTTAAAATTGAACATCTCCTGTTAGAGATAATGATACAGGTCATAAAATTCTAGTTGAAATCTCACTTTGCATATTTTGAAACACAGCATTTGGGGCACAACATTATCCGAAGGGAGATTTAAAAACAGCTCAATATCATTTTAATGATACAAAGTCAATCTCCTATAAAGTTTAATCCTAAATTTTTGTCTAAGTACAAATGAGCTTCATTAATTCATAGGTCTTAAATACATGAGCATAAATGCCATTTTGCAATTGTAATGTGTGAATACAAGGAGAAAGAAAAACTTACTTCTCAGTTTATTTTCCCATATTAGAAAAACTTACCTAAGAAAAATAATCCTGGTTTTTAAAAACTTACTTTAAATATGTGATATACAGAGTTAAAAATTTATGTAACGATTCTATCCTGTATTTTCATTTTGGGGGAATGCGTGTCACAGAGATTCAAATGATCATGATGGCTGGTAGCCCATCATGGGTATTAACTACTGCCAATAATAGTGGTGGCCAGTGTCAAACAATGTTGCAAGGTTTAAAAGTAGTTTTCTCCCTGGTATTCTAATGTCTAACTGGTGAGATACCATCTCTTTGGTATGTAGTTATAATTCATGGAATGTATCAGAACTTAGAGTAGACATTTGATGAATTATCATTAGTGATGAATAATGACTAAATGTTTGTTAAGTGGCTCTTACACATGTAAGAGGTGGTCCAGTCAGCACCCAAAGTCCTTGCATATTTGCGATTAATATATCATAGGGTGACAATATCAGAGCTTCCTAAAGAATTGTCCCTAGTTAATAGAGATGCTTGCAATCACACTGAAGTTCCATCTTGCAGATAACTGTGCCCATGATTTGGTTAATATCTCACAAATCTGCTGTGGAGTCACTTCTCTGTGGTTCTGGTTTCAGTGGACATAGTACTTTTGGAAGTTGGAATGGGCTGCTGTTTTTCTCTTGTTTCATGTTCCATTTAAAAATCTGAGGGAATTTACAGATGTGTCTCTTCTCAGTGATCACTGCTTCATAAGCTCACGTACTGTGAGGAAAATGTGTAAAGGTGAAGAAAGATGTGATTTGTAATTGATATATAATAAATTGATTGAAAATACCAATCGTATAAGAAGTAGTAAAGACCTTGGCTAAAATTCAGTAAGCATCCCTAAGAAACATAGTTTAAAATAGGCAAAGTTGGGGAAAAGTTTTTATTCTAAACTATTAGTTACAATCAGAATCTGTTGCAGAATATTCAGTATACTGCTTTAAAATTAAAAAATGGGGATGCCTGGGTGGCTCAGTCGGTTGAGTGTCCAACTTCAGTACAGGTCATGATGTCACAGTCTGTGAGTGCAAGCCCCGCATTGGGCTCTGTACTGACAGCTCAGAGCCTGGAGCCTGCTTCAGATTCTGTCTCTCTCTCTCTCTGACCTACCCCCCCCATGCTTTGTCTCTCCTGCTCTCAAAAATAAATAAAGACAGAAAAACAATTAAAAAATAAATTAAAAATTGATGGGCGCCTGGGTGGCTTGGTCAGTGAAGATCTGACTTTGGCTCAAGGTCATGATCTCACAGTTCATGGGTTTGAGCCCCACATTGGGCTCTGTGCTGACAGCTCAGATCCTGGAGCCTGCTTCAGTTTCTGTGTCTCCCTCTCTCCCTGCTTGTGCACGCCCTCTCTCTCTCTCTCTCTCTCTCTCTCTCTCTCTCTCTCAAGAATAAATAAATAAAATTTAAAAAATGAAATAGCAATGAGTAACAGCATTACATTATAATTGCTATTTTTTGTGACTGTAGAAATTTTTGTTGATGCAATAATGAAAGTAATATTGTCAAATAGAAAAGGTAATTATTCATAGAGAACTAAAAAATCTTGAGTACACAACTCAAAGCTATTAGATGTAATTAAAAAGTTTACTTTAGGGTCTGAGTAAGGAAAGATAAAGTATAAGTGGCCCCGAATTCCAGCAATAACTTCCTAAATTATATAATTGATTTTTAAATATCACTTGCAATATAACAGAAAGATAAATATTCTGAGGACTAGGCAATAAGCAATCTGAGAGAACTAAATAAAGAAAACTACAAAATGGGGAGATGGCCTAAGACACATTTCATACAAGAGTCGATATGGGTGTCCATGGAGGAAGGTGGCAGAGAGGTTTGTTACGAATGAAATGACAGTGAAGAACAGAGTCATGACCAGACCAATGACAGTGGCACATCATGAACAGAGGGGTATGTTTAACTTACCTTCTTTTCCCTGAGGCTTAAAACAAAGAATAAGAGGTAACTGGAGAGTCGGGTCATATTCCTGTTGCCACTAAATGTTGTGGAAATGGCCATCCTCTCCAAGTGAATCTACAGTTTGAATATTTTACCAATCGGCATCCAAACAGAAAGTGTTTTTGACATTTGAAAACTGCCTAGAGGTCCAACTGAGTGAGCATATGAGAAATGAAATGTTCGTCAATGACAAAAAACGTTTCGATAGCTAGATGACATGAAGATGTCATATGAAGGGAACTGGGGAAAACATCCATGTGAGGAAAAAGGAGAAACAAGAGAAAAACTATACTGTTACAAACAAATAATCCATATGAAAATAAAGGGGAAGGTAAACAAAAGAGCTTCAGGTCCTATCCATGTTACCTTTTGGACTCCTTACCATTGCTGGCTTCATTTGCTAGAAAAATGAAACAGAGAAATTAGGTAAGTCACCTGGGGACACATTTCAAATCAACATTTATCAACTCCCTGGGAGTGATAGATAATGAAGTGAATGGCAGATCTTTCAAAAATAGGTAAGCTAATAGTCTTCCTTTGGAATGAAATATAGTTGAGAAGAGGAGCCATGAAAATAGGAAAAATAGATTTTAAGGACAGGTCTTTTTGACCTCGACATTCACATTAATTCCATTGCCATGCTGTATTCTATATAAGAATATGAGAGATAGAATAGTGGATTTTATTAGTTATCAAAGATATGCAAAAAAGGAAAAAGAACAGAAATGCAAATAACCTTTTTACCCTTAATTAGCAAAAGTGAAAGCGCTATTAATTAACACTCAAGAGGTCCTGAGATTGGGAAAAAACCTGGAAGAGCTGTTCATCACAATCAATTGCGGCTGTATTCCGAAGGATTGTTCCTATTTACACAACTTGGCAATGGACCTCAAGAGCCATAAACACATTTATATAATTTAACTAAATGCTATTATTTATAACCTAATCTTAGAAATCACTTTGGGGGAAATGGATATATTAATGAAAAGATTTATTTATTTAAAAAATTTTCTATAGTTTGCATCTTTTATTCTTTTGGGCGTCGCTTCCAGTTTTACCAACACCACTTATTGGAGAGACTGTCTTATATAACATTATTCTAATATTGACTATGTTCCCTATGTGGTACTTTTCATCTCCACGACTTTTATTTTATAACTGGCAGTATTATCTCTCTTTTTTTTTAATGTTTTTATTTATTTTTGAGAGACCTAGAGACAGAGTGTGAGCAGGGGAAGGGCAGAAAGAGAGGGAGACACAGAATCCGAAGCAGGCTCCAGGCTCTGAGCCATCAGCACAGAGCCTGACGCGGGGCTCGAACTCACAGACCGTGAGATCATGACCTGAGCCACCCAGGCGCCCCGGCAGTATTATCTCTTAATACCATTCACCTGTTTTGCCTCCCTCCCTCCAACCCCCACCCCTCTGGCAACTACCAGTTGTCTGGATTTGTGATTCTGTTTCCTTTTTTAAATTTCTTTGTTCATTTATTTTTTGGAGTCCACGTATAAGAGAAATAATACAGTATTTGTCTTTCTCTGACCTATTTCACTTAGCATAATGTCTCTAGGTCCATCCATGTTATCGCAAATGGCAAGATCTTATCCTTTTTTTTTGGCTAAGTAACATTCCATCATTTATGGATACATATTTAGATGTCTCCCTATCTTGGCTCTTGCAAATAATGCTGCAATAAACATAGGGTTGTGTATATCTTTTTAAATTCGTGTTTTCATTTTCTTTGGGTAAATACCCAATAGTAGAATAATTGGATCATGTAGTATTTCTCTTGTTAATTTTTCGAGGAAACTTCATACTGTTTTCCATAGTGACTGTACCAGTTGGTATTCTCACCAACAGTGCCTGAGGGCTCCCTTTTCTCCACAGTCTCACATCCTCACCAATACTTGGTATTTGTCTTTGTTTGCTTTTGTCTTTTTCATACTACTCATTCTGCCAGGTATGAGATGTCTTATCGTGATTTTGATTTGCATTTTTCCTGATGATTGGTGGTGTTGACTGTCTTTTCATGTTGGACAGCTATCTGTTGTTTTTGGAAAAATGTCGATTCAAGTCCTTGATCTATTTTTAGATCAAATTATTTGTTTTCTTTGTGTGCACACTTGCGTGTGTGTGTGTATGTGTGTGTTTTGGTGTGTAAGTGATATATATGTTTTGGATATTGACCCCTTATCGGAGATATCATTAACAAACATCTTCTCCCATTCAGTGGGATGCCTTTTCATTTTGTTGATGGTTTCCTTTTGTTGTGCAAAATCTTTTATCTTGGTGTTGTCCCAATAGTTTAATTTTGCTTTTGTTTACCTTGCCTCAGGAGACATATCTAGAAAAATGTTGTAAGGCCAGTGTCTAAGATTAGTATTTGTTTTCTTCTAGGAATTTTATGTAGGTATTTAATCCATTTTAAGTTTATTTTTGTGAACGATGTAAGGAAGTGGTCTGGTTTCATTTGCATGTTGCTTCCAGTTTTACCAACATCATTGATTAGAGAGACTTCTCCCCCCACCTCCCCCACCGGATATTCTTGCCTCCTTTGTCAGAGATGAATTGACCATGTAAGTCTGGGTTTATTTCTGGCTCTCTGTTCTGTTCCACTGATACAGGTGTTTATTCTTGTGCCAGTACCACACTGTTATTTTCACCAGTATAGCTTTATAGCATATCTTGATAACTGAGATTCTGATCCGCTGGTTTGGTTTTTCTTAAGATTGGGTATACATTGTCTTTTGTGGTTATTCATAAAAAGATTTATTTTTAATAATAAATATAAAGGAAAAAGGGGGAGATATATACTTAACAGCGGGGAACTTTTTTCATGATAGTATAGATGTTCAATGGGATATCAAACCACTCTTGGAAATTGCTATGAGAGCAAGAGAGAAGGAAAGGAGGGAACCATGGAAATAAAGCTGCTTAATTATGTGATAGTGAAAGTTCATTGGTATGTCCTTCCTTTTCCATTATTTTATATAATTAAATGATTGTGTCTTAAATTTTAAAAATGCCTAATGCAACCAAAACAAAAATATATAGTTTCAAATCACAGATTAACAACAAATGTTACAATGTAGACTTTCTCTCACACTGGTTGTCTTCATGGATAGATGAAAAATGAGGTAGAATTTTTAAGTATCTTCTAAGACTCTATCAGCATCTGGCAATTAACTGAAAGGAACTCACTTAATTTTTTAAAAGTTTTTACTTATTTATTTTGAAAGAAAGTGTGTGCACGAGTGGGAAAGGGGCAGAGAGAGAGGAACAGAGGGAATCCCAAGCAGGTTCTGTCAGTGCAGAGCCCTGATGTGGGGCTCAATCCTCTGAATTGTGAAAACATGACCTGAGCTGAAATCCAGTCAAATGCTTAACCAGCCGAGCCACCCAGGTGCCCCAGGAATTTGTTTTAGTTTGTAATTTCAAGATAGCTTTACTAATTTCATCCATTTTAAAGCCTAAAATTCATGCCTTCAAGATTTCTTAAGCTTAAGCTTTTATCTGGAAAATGAAGATTGTTAGCCCTTAACACGAATCCTCAGACAAGCAAAGACCAAGATTTGCTACCTATGAGCCTCCCTACTACACTTCTAATGCCCATTAAGAAAGGTGAAAATTTCCCATTTCTCTTTGTTCTTGGCCCACCCCTCTGCTTCATTTCACACACCTCATGCAAACCTTCTGTGGGGATAGTGAGTTCATTTTTTCCCCACTTGTCATTTTGGGAATCTTTCTCTTTGACAGACTTCCTCCAATTTCTTGGCATTTCTTTTTACCAAGAAATGTGTAATTGATGGTAATTATTAGTCTCTTTCAGCCACATACCTGCCTCTGGAAAGTAAATAAAAACTTCACACAAAATGCTCATTTACAAACCTGAAACTGATAGTTGATTTGCTCTTTTAATAATGTTTAAGAACCATGTACATGGGCCAGGCTCCAGGTTGAGTCAATCCTAATATCCTCTGTCTTCCATTACAGATCCACCAATCAAATGAGTTTCAACACTTCTTGAAACACGCCCCATCTTCTTGCCTGCATCCTGTTTGCCCTTTCCCTTCTGTTGTAGGTATCCCTTACGGGATCCCTCATGAATTGTTTCCAAGTGCCTTCTGGAAATCCCAATTCACTGATAATAGCATTTTGATAACCTCAAACTTTCACCTATTGGATTTACCGCTAGACCTTAATTATCATTGCTGTTATCATGCTAGTTTCTAAACCAACCACTCAGAGACCTTCATTCACACACAAACACACACACACACACACACACACACACGCGCGCGCGCGCGCGCGCGCTGCCACACACACTCCTGCATTGCCATATTCATACCTTTTTACCAGGAAGCATCATGTATAGTCAGCATTTCTGTGGCTCCTGTGCAAGTCTTGACATTTTCTAGCTTGACATTTTAGCTTTCAGAAATGCTCCTTACCTTTAAGCACATGAATTTAGTCTACCTCATGAGGTCTTTGGTACCTGAGCTCCTGGGTTTGTTCACAGTTAATAATTCATGATACCCGCATAGAAGCACAGCTCTGGGATTCTATTGGATTAATTGACATCTACTTTCACTTCAGTGATTCACCGAACTAACTACATGTAAGATCTTTTTACCACAAAGAACTGTTCTCCCTGAAATGTCTATGTAAAATTCTCAGACCACATTTTTTCCATCGTATTTCCCTCTCACACTTGCTCCTTTCACTCCCACTTAGCATATTGCTGGGTAAGATATGGAGAAGTCAATACTGAAGGGGTTTGGGTTAAGTCATCGCCTCTCTGGCTTTACTGCCCTTCACTGTTCACTCAGCCTATATCTCACGGTGAATTATTTTAGTGACATTCTCACCAGCACCATCGATTGCTTTGTCCACATTTTATTTATTTGTTTAATTTTGTTCTTGATGCATCAAGAGGGAAAAAAGGAATGAATCCAGGGCACTTGACTTAAAGGATTTTATATGAAGGATTGACCTAAAGGATTTATATATGAAATTATATATATTTTAGGAAATGATGATATTATGACCCTGTTAAGTATTAGCAAATTCAATCGCTAATTAACAGGTAATGCAATAATTTTGTTTGTGTTTTTAAAGAAAATGACTTTATATCCTTTATATAAGTAAGATAATACCAAACAATACTGAGAAGATTATGCATTATCCTCTCACTCAGAATTTTTAACAGTGTTAACATTTGGTGACACCATTCTTATCATCTTTTGATGCATAAAAAATAGGAATAATGATATAAAAATGGAATCAGTAAAATGTATTAAATGTTCTAGCTGAATTTAATATAAGGAAAAATGTGAGGTGAAGCTGAAGGAATTGCTAAGCTTCAGTAAGTATTTTTCATATAAGATAAGGTAAGAGATTAGGTTAGAGATACTAGCATCCCGTATGTCCCCACTTATTCTGTGTTAATACATTGAAGCTTTGGGATTTCGACTATAGTTCATTTATAGAAAACATCGAAATATGCACTGCTATGAAATATGAGAACATGAGCTCTCTGAGAATTTTCCTATTTCCTGACTTTTGTTTTTTGTTTGCTTGTTTGTTGAGGCAAATGACCATGTGTCTACTTTGTTCTATAAACATAATTCTCATCATGGTTCAGTATTGAGTTTTGGGCAGTGTTCACCACCTGCCATTTTATTAGCCGGTGTCTATTTTTGGTATTTGTATTAGTATCAGATCATCCTCTTGCTTTGTGGCCGCGGGCTTGTTGCTTACTACATCTTTCTTTAATCTG
This sequence comes from Paradoxurus hermaphroditus, assembly GCA_004024585.1. Taxonomy (NCBI): domain Eukaryota; kingdom Metazoa; phylum Chordata; class Mammalia; order Carnivora; family Viverridae; genus Paradoxurus; species Paradoxurus hermaphroditus. The sequence goes on along the minus strand of PITB01026613.1, from coordinate 4,806 downwards.
TAATAACAGTACCTGTGGTTATGGGACCAGGTACAAGGACCACTGTACCAGCCTTTGTTTTTATTATTGTTCATTCCATTTCCCCTCTGTCTCGTATGTTTGCATAGTTCTATGTCATTTCTTTTGCACTTGGTTCATGCATGCTCCAGACTTCCTAATTGTTATGATATGGCTAATATGGTAATTTTCCTTGACTTGATTTTTCTGGGGACCAACCTATAGTTTGAGGGATACATACTGATTTTTATTAACCTTTAACCTAGGAGGTAAGGAGTTTGTGAAGGACATAGCTCTAATGGGGTTGCATGCAATCCTTGCTTGTGAGCTTGGACTCTAATATCTCTTTTGAGATCCCTTTAAATGTCTTGGATTGGGATTACTTTACCCAGCCAGGAATACAGTCTGTACCCACAGGCTATGGCTTGTTTCTCCAGTTTGTCCCAGAACCTTGGGAAAGAAGATGTCCTGGGAGGCCTTCCTTTATCTTGAGATCTTAATAGACTTACACTAAAGCTGCTCTATCAGCCTGTATTTTTCCAATTCCAATTTGTTAAAGTTCTTAGCGTCTTTTAAATTGACTGTGTTCTGAACTGCCTAAGATGAAGTTGAGATAGGAACCTTTTTATATGGCCCAAGAACTTTCTTTTTCTTTCTTTACCTGTCATTTTTGGAAGTTCTTTCTATAAGAGCAAACCTTCTCTACCTTAGAGGCTATAGTCAGCTAGAAGATGCTTAGTATATACTAAGAAGAGTATACCTAGAACTTTCTATAGTCCATTAGTGTCCTTATGTCCTGAGGGCCTTTGGATCCTGTCTTAGATGGAGCTCCCCCCAAAATTAGACTCTGGGATGAAGACTCCTGAGTGAGTCATTAAAGGAATGGTTTTGGGAAACTGTAAGGAAGAGATGGAAACAGAACAGATATGGTGCAGATCTCAGGTGAAATCTCATAGAAGGTAGCCTCAATCCGATCCCATAGAGGAATTTGAGGCAAGGGAACTGGGCTTGCATACTCACAAATGTACCTCCCTCCTCAGTTGAGGACACTGATACTAGAATCATTCTGACCTAAGAAGCTGAGTAGACCTTGTTAAAAAGCTACAGGTGCTGGCTTTTGGAAATATGGTGAAATTGAGGGTGGGTGGGTGGGAATGAATACAAAGAAGAAAAGAAGAATGTGGATGGACCTGGAACAAACTCCTGCATTAGTAAGTACAGACTTCCTCATAGCACAGTTGGACGCTCCCCTTTGGATTCCTCGATTTCCCTGTATTCCCAACCCTCGTTTTTTTGCTTGCACTTTTCTATGAGATTTAAATGGCAGCAAACCTACCCATAGAGAATATTTCGTATATTCTATGCAGATGCAATAATGATGACTAACTCCTGATCCATGAAGTTAACTTGCTGATTCTTAAAAGGAAACAAACAAACAAAAACCCCTTGTTGATTATGTGCACAAAACACACTTTCCACAAAATGTTACTGGAAGGATGCTCATTGGTGACAGTGATTGCTGTAGGCCAGGTGTCTCCTAGTCATCCTCCTGTGCGGAGCGTAGCTGCAGATGTCCTTGAGAAGTCAAATTCTATATTCAAGGCCTTTGTGCTCACAAAGAAAAATCTCTTATTTGATGGACATAAAATTTAAAACCAGAGTTAGGATGTGACAGTTCCTCCTCGGGGTTATGGAAATTGATCGTTTGCACACTGGTCATTCCCTTAAGAAAACAACTGGTGCTTGCTGTTTTGAATGTTCTTCGGGATTATGCTGTCAAGCAGCAGAATCTTTGAAAAGTTCAGTTCACGGATTTCATTTGACTGAGGACCACAGTCTGCCTCTGCATACGATGAAGTACAGATTTGACCAGTCATATTTCGCTTTAGAGAAAAGGAATATGCTGGGAAAGACAGTCTCATGTGCACAAGGTTTTAGTCAGTCCCCTGTTGTCTAAATAAAAATGGGCCATTGGGGGGCAACTGGTGGCTCAGTCGGTTAAGCCTTGGACTTCAGCTCAGGTCATGATCTTGTGGTCTGAGTTTGAGCCCCGCATTGGGCTCTGTGCTGTCAGCATATAGCCTGGAGCCTGCTTCGGATTCTGGGTCTCCCTCTCTCTCTCTGCCCCTCCCATGCTCCTGCTCTGTTTCTCTCTCTCAAAAATAAATAAAAACATTAAAAAAAAAAAAGGGCCATGGGCCTGGATCCCTTCCTTACTAAGTGATAGATGCCCACAGCTTGCGTGGGCTTTGTCACTCTGTGTGAAAATGGCTCTTCATGTTTCAGACGCAGTTCTGTTCTCTGTTCTGTTTTGTTCAAGCATGTGTGTCATATGGATTCTTGTCAACCCCACTGCTAAATTTGTCCTCTGCAGGAAAGGAACAGGTCCTCTGTTCTTTGGCATAAGGGGTGCATGTAGGCCACTGGCCCTGCAACAACTGCGAGGAGGGACCTACGGGTGATGGGGAACCATTGCCCACTGTGGGAGCTATCTTGCTCTGCCTCTTTGCTCTGTGAGTAAAGTGTTGTTCTGTGAGTGCTTAGCTATGTCACGTTTTTCTTGGGGCCTCTGATACCAAGATGTAGTGGGCAGAAGTGTTCAGACAAGTCCTCCTGGTCATAGGCTTTATCTGTTCAACAGATAAAGGTTAAGTCTTTGTTTTTTTAAAACAAGTACTATATTCCAAGACCCGTGCTACCTGGTTTATGTCCTTAATTATGTAATCTTTCACTGAAATAAAACTATTATTTAGAAAAATGTACAGATCTTATGGTTTACTTCGATGAGTTTTTGACAGTTGTATGAACCTTCGTAGCAAATGCACAGAGCAAGACACAATTTTTAACCCCCCAAATATTCCAACTTATAACTGTTTCCAGCCCTTTATACCTTTTCCCCCACCAAACACTATCACAATAGATTAGGTTTCCTGTATTTAGATTTAATATCATTGGAATCCTACAATGTGAACTTTTTACCTGACTGTTTTCCATTACCTAATATTTTGGGGGATTTTTTCATGTTCCATGGGTCCATAGTAATTCTCTTTATTGCTAATTAGTAATTTCATTGTATGAGTGTATGGATATACTGTTTTATTTAATCTTTTTTTATGGATATTTGTGGTATATTCAGTTCTTGGCTATTATGAATAAGAGTGCACACTGATATACATGTGTTTTGTGGACGTACATTTCTAGTTCCCTTAGATTATAAATCCTCCAATATTTCTCCTCACTTAAAAGTATATTTTGGCTATTCTTGGGGTGCTTTGGTGGTTCATCAGTTGGACATCTGACTTCGGCTCAGGTCATGATCTCGCAGTCTGTGAATTCGAGCCCTGTGTTGGGCTCTGTGCTGATCGCTCAGAGCCTGAATCCTGCTTCGGATTCTGTGTCTCCCTCTCTGTCTGCCTCTCCCTTGCTCACTCTCTCTCTCAAAAATACAGAAGATATTAAAAACTGTATATTTTGGATATTCTAGGTTTTTTCATTTTCGTATATAGTTTAGATTTTTTTTTTTGCTATTTCTTTTAAATAGGCTGCTCGAATTCTGATAGCTAATTGCATTTTTCTTTTTACCCTTGACTAGTAGCCAATGCAATAATGCATGAAAAAGAGACAAATATCCACAAATAAATAAATAAAAGAGGACTTGAAGCTGTCACTATTTCCAAATGACATGATTATGTTCATAAAATTTTTGCTACATCTCTTCCGAAAAGAGTTTACTTTTCAGTTTTTTCTTAACCTCTGTATAACCTAGATCTTAATTTTTGACAAACCTGTACATTCTCCCATAAAATATAAGAGATTTTAAAAATTACATAAGGTAGACAATTAGTTTAGAAAGGCAAAGGCAAATAATAGAAGAATTCTGTGATTCAGGGATTGTAGTACAAATGGAATAGATGTACAATCTTAGAAAATTACCTGAAAAAAACCAACAGAATAGTGTTTATAGGCAGAGTACTAGTACAACAGATGTAGGCTAAAGTAATTACTCCAAAGAATAATGCTGACTTGATTGAGAAAATATGGTCAGAGAAGGTGAAAGGTGCACATGGGAAGGAATAGTAAGGAATGTTATTATATGTTGGTAAGTCACAAGAGAGGAAACAGCTTTTCAGCTATTTTTAGCTGGTAGAAAACATCGTATGGAAGTCACCTAGGCCCATTAATGCTATTGCAATAGTTCAATAAATTCAGACCTTGGGTTTAAAACTGTAAAAAGGCCGTGTCCTGTGATGATCATTGTAATTTGTGCCTTTGGCCATCTTTGTGTAATTAGTATCTTCTTTTTGATGTGAAAGTTAACTCACAAAGAAGATTATTAAATGCCCAAACTCAGTAATTAGAAAGTAGAACGGGGACTCAAATTCTGATCTCTGTTCTCTCCTCTCTGAAATGCCAACAAAATTGACAAAAGAGTTTGTTAAAAGTATTGATATGAGGCTATGGACTGGGCTTATAAAATTCATCCTATGCTCAGTATTACATAAAGCTCTATTCCCTTAAAGAGAAAACCATACAGGGAATATTAGGAGCAGATTTAAATGTTGACTTGTGTGCCAGTGGCGAAGCTTTTTAGGAATAATATATTTATGTGTGTCAAACTGGCACTATAGCACCTGACCTACTTTCTAAATGTCAAATGTTATTTTGAGGGTTTAAGCATAAGTTTTAGACTTGCCTATTTTATAGGTTTTAGAAGAAACTTGTAGAGGGAATTCATGATTGAACACAATGAAACTGTTACTTAAGGCATATTAATAAAAGTACCAAAGGAGAAATTGCCTTAGACTCTGT